>JBBPJZ010000024.1:0-55746 GCA_038089015.1 Chalciporus aff. trinitensis
AGACGGTGAGGATCGGATTTGGAAAGGCAGATAGTGCTCCAGTGGCCCCGGCGAAGGGCTCCACTATCACGAACTCGGGCACGACGTCCCCCAACAGCATGGGCAAGAGTACCAGCCCTGGCCTTGGGGGCTTGGATGCCCAGCTGCAATCCACTCCTACCCGTGCATTATGGATTGGTTCCATCCCTAGCACTACCACGCCTGCTACTATTTTGAACGTTTTCAGTCCCTACGGTCCCATCGAATCTGCCCGTGTCTTGACGCACAAGAACTGTGGATTCAGTCAGTCATTCCTCCCATGGGAAACCTCGGGACATTCCTGACATTTCTTGCAGTCAACTTCGAACGGCTAGACGATGCGGTCCGAGCGAGGAAAGCATTGAACGGTCGTGATGTTTTGGGAAGCGATGTCGGAGCGATCCGAATCGGATTTGCCAAGGTTCCTGTCAAGAACGGTCAAGAAGGCAATGGAACTCAAGATGAGAGTCCCAGTGTTGCGGTACAGGGCATAGGCGATTTGAGTGTTGGTGCAACCATCCATGCTCTTCGTAGCGTCAAGGGTGCCTCGACAGTTCCTGCTGACCAGCAGGTCCTTGGTGGGACAGTTGAGAACTATCGTTCGAACCTGCTTCTCAGTATGATCGGTTCTGGCATGCACAACCTCGCTTATGTTTCGGACGGGCTTTCCAAGCCCGCTGGATGGACTCCGTCCGTGACGGAACAGCAAATGATCATGCGAGAGCTTACCAAGGGGACTACTGATGCTGAGGCAGATATCCAAGCCCTTTCTGGTAGGTCGCTCCCCTCTGCTTGAGTCAATTTAACTAAACCCTTCTCCAGAATTCCGCCCCCCTACTATGTACTACACCACCATCCCGCTTGTCTCGGAGAGACCAAACAACAGACGATGGGACGCTTCTAAACTTCGGGAACTACGCAAGCGGCTTGATTCTGGTACGATGACCGTTGAAGAGACCGATCAGGTCGCCGGGGATTTCCTTGATGGTGAGATTGTGGACTTGGCTTCAGACTGGCTCGGAAATACCGTGAGTCTTTACTTCACGAATCAGTCCCAGTATTTCACTGAACACGTCGTTCAGGTCGTTCAAAAGCTTTTTGAGAAATGTTCTGCCAGCCCCAGGTTTGCGATGTTGGAGCGCATTACACCTCATTTGGCCATGATTGGTATTCACAAGAACGGGACATGGGCTGCTCAAAAGATTATTGAGTGTGTGCAGACGCCTGAGGAAGTTGGACTCATTGTGCAGAACCTGAGGCCTTATGCACCACCCCTTCTCCTTGACCAGTTCGGCAATTATGTTGTGCAGTATGATAATTCCCAAATTTCGTTTGATGCGTTCTGACTGTTTTACTAGATGCTGCCTTCGCTTTGGTGCCCCTGCGAATGACTTCATCTTCGATGCTATGGTTGACCGTATGTGGGAAATTGCCCAAGGCCGTTTCGGTGCACGGAGCATGAGAGCATGTCTCGAAAGCCCTCACATCACCCTCAGTCAACAACGACGCATTGCAACTGCCGTGATCCTCAACTCGATCCCTCTCGCTACCAATCCCAACGGCGCGCTGTTGCTAACGTGGTTGTTGGACACATCGTCGTTCCCATCGCGATACAACCTGCTCGCACCC
Source organism: Chalciporus aff. trinitensis (assembly GCA_038089015.1). Classification (NCBI taxonomy): domain Eukaryota; kingdom Fungi; phylum Basidiomycota; class Agaricomycetes; order Boletales; family Boletaceae; genus Chalciporus; species Chalciporus aff. trinitensis. The sequence continues at coordinate 1,648 of JBBPJZ010000024.1, forward strand.
CGGTTTACCCCTCACCTTTCGCACCTCTGCACCCACAAGTTGGCATCCCTCACTGTGCTTCGCATTGTCAACCAGAAGATTGAATCCGAGGCATCGCGTCAGATCGTGCAGGCTTTGTTCTCATCGCCGGGCGATCACGTGCTTACGGACGTCTTGGGAGACCAAGTGAACGGTGTTGCTGTCGTGCACAAAATTCTTACGAGCCCGTTTCTTGACCCGGTCGAGAAACCCAAATTCATCGAAGCCACGAAGCGCGTGCTGATCGAGCTGAAGGTCATCGCTACCCAAGCCTATCGTCGTCTTATCGAGGAAGTTGGTCTTCCAATTCCCAGTTACCAGCCCACCTACACGACCAACGGCCCTCCTGGTAAAAAGGGGCAACCTCACAGCTCTTTTGGCGTTCCTGGTCTACCTTCTGGATATCCCTCCAATGATCAAGGGTTGGCTTCCATGATGGCCGCATTGCAAATGGGTGGTCAGAACCCCCAGTCTGGTCCACCTCAATTGCACATAGATCCCTCTTACGGTCAGAACAATCACTCGCGCCCCCGTTCTTCGAACCCACCATCTGCGTTCTCGCCGTCTGCCGACCCATTCAACCCCTTTGCTCTTCGTTCACCAGATATCAGTAGCCCTCGCACCGCCGTTCGTCGCAACGGGACCTTACCTGGTATCCCTCCTGTGACACAATCCCCAGTGTCTGCTATTGCATATGGTACACAGCCACCCGTTGTTCCACCAACCGGCGGCGTTCTTGGGATGGGCCAACCTGTGTACAATGGCCAGACTGTCCCACAAGTCTACCCGCCGTATCCGATGTATCCAGTATACCAGCAGACACCACCACCGAACATGGGCACATTCAACTAAAAGAGATGAATCTCCGACACGAATTCCAATCATGACATTGCTCTGTTTGCATCTCCAATGAAGTTATTCCTTCTGTTGTCTATCTATCCTCCTGCATACAGTAGTCCGGGTCGTTGCCAACATTCGTTTTCACTCCTTTCTTTGATACCCCCTTCTCTGGTGCTTTCGCTCCTTATGCATAAGACTGGGTTGCCGTGCATTGGCCAGTGCTGGAATGCTCACTTTCTATTCTTTTTTTTTCTCAGTCTAGGTCGTTTTTCGCGACCATGTACGAGTACATAACGGATGGCTGTAAAATATGGCCGTATAGACTCCATAAATAAATTGCACCTCAATGTGGCACGGCTAAATGTGAAAATTCATCCGCCGATGACATTTCTCGTCCTCCATGGGCAACGCAGCTTCCAAAGCAACCCGCAAGCTCCCAACTGAAAAGCCCTCATGGGCAGGCTCACGCACACCCTCAGCAGGCGTCACGCCAGGGCCACCGCGGGCACGACCCGAAAGACCACTAGCGTTCGAGAACAAGAATGAAGGTGAGCGACAAGTCCCCAGTTTTCGCCGTTCACCGTTAAACAAGCCGTAGCCATCGAGGCAGACGCCAAAGACCCCCATTTCATGGCAAAGCTCTCCCAGTTGGGCCCTGTATCTGTTGACCACCACATGCAAACGGTCCGGGCTGTAAGTCGCTTCGGGATGGTTCCTCTCAGGGGCCGACATGACACCTTTCAGGCCAGCGACATACAGAAGATGTACCGCTCCAGAATGCAGTCCGATGTGGAAGCCTCGAGTATGCAGCCCGCGAGGAACCATCTTTTGGCGTCCTCCCTGGCTGAATTGTTGGAGGCAAGGAAGTCGATCGTGAACTCTGCTGAAGTAGAGGTGCTTGCACAGCGGTATCAAATCGACGTCGCGAAATTACAACAGCTCGCGCGATTTGTGAACACGCCGAGCGTTGACGAGAGCACAGTCGTCAGGACCACTGACAAACTTGGAGAGGAGTCGGTGACGATGATAGTGAGTGACCCTACTTGGATTTGTCCCTTGAACTGAGTGTTACATACAACTAGGCTCGTTGGGTGGATCCCGCACTAGTCCGTAGAGCCCAATAGCACTTGGTTTTTCATGTATCTTTTCTGCAGATACGTTAACATGCAGCAAGTGATGGGTTATGCATTAGAGTACAGGAGTGATATAATACAGGATGAGTACAGCAGTAAAAGAACATTCAACATTCTGATGCTAGAAATATACACGCAGAGCGTTGCCTTGCATAGATTCCGTTGGACAGTATGGACATTTGACACGCCTTGAAATGTTCGTGTCAGCGAGAGAGACAGCCAGAGACGAGACGAGACGAACCCGTTAACTTTGCTGAGCTTCTGTAAGCTATCCTTGGTGATGACGTGGCCACAAGTCATCATCATCGGTGGATTCTGCTCTGTTGATTGTTCCTTCGACACAGGACACGCAAAGATGGAATGGTAGCGGTTTTCTGGGGCAAGGGGTATCTCGATCTATGGAAATGGGGTCATGAGTAATCCAAGAAGTGGAACTAGACGAAGAGCATACAGGAAGTTCGTCGCTCTGACTCCATTCTCTCTTCCTCTCTTTCATAACAGTGCGTGCCTTCTCAATTCGTGCCAACGCACCTCCACCACCAATGTCGCCGATAACTCGAAGAGGGACCTGACGACTCATTCCCAAGCTAGCGCAGTACTCTTTTGCGAAGAGTGGTTCGAGGTCAGCATGTAACGATGGCGAGGCAAGGTCCGCGTAAGGGGATCGTTCTAGTTTCTGTTTGGGAAGATAAATCAAACAAGTCATTAAACGTTGGAACTCGGCGGCGTGTTCAGGATAGAAGCCTCGCAAAGCCGCATTTGCATATGATATTGCCGGAGTGGGATTTGAGGGATCAGATGAAAGCAGTAGTCGTATGTACTGGGAACGGTGGAGGTAGAATTCCAGCGGTGAAGACCGCGCACGAAGGAATGGTCGGTTTCGGATGGACCACCTTGGGACCGAGTTTAGTACCAAGAGAATTATCTGCATGATGTTGACCCTACTCGAGTGCAGGTGAAACATCCTGTCTTCGTAATGCAGTCATGATGCGGTGGAGCTCCACAAACTGGCTACGCAATTCAGAGGTAATGCCGACGCCAGACTCCTATGTTGACTTGTCAATTGTTAATTGGCGGCGAAGGGAGAGACAGAATACTTCGATAAAGGTCTCTGCAGTGGAGAACTGCCCCGTGCGAAGGAGGTGCAGAGCAACGGTTCTGTCAAGTGCCTCTCTGGCCTCATCCGATGCAAACAGCGGGTCGTATGACGGTAGTGGCTGCATGAATTTCTGGGGTACACATGAGCAGCAGCTCCTCGATGTAGTCCGAGGAAGCCAAACCTTGTCCAGAGCTTTCCCAACTCTTGCGATCGCGTTGTAAACCTCCTTCTGTTTCTCATCAATTTCCTTCTTCTTAGTTTCCACCGTCTGTGCTAGCAATGCGAATGTGTCTTGAGTGACTGTGCCCGCCTCAATTCGGCTCTTGACTTGGTGCAAGGTCTGGAGTAAGGAGTCCAATGAGCTCTCGACTGCGGGGTTCTTGCCCTTTGCGGAGACTTCTGTCGATGCTCTGAGCTTTTCTAGCTCCTTCATGGGACCGTCCATAGTGGAACGAGTTTGAGTTTGTAGTGCGATGTACTGGTCGGGGTAGATCCTGTCCGCGCACACGACGCGGTCTGGGTGAAAGCTACATTTGGTTGGCTACACGGAAGAGGTTCCGGTTTGTCACATCACAAATGCCTCGATTCCTTACTGGCGACGAGCTGGGCAGCATAAAATCTGTCTCGTATGACCCAGACGCACCACCAGAGAATAAAACGGTACTAAAGAGCTTGCACGATGGCACGTCGACTGGTCGTGCACGAGGGGTTCAAAGATTGACTGTCATCAGCGGAGGCGACGCAACTCTGGTACGTGCCTCGGTTCGACTGACTTCCTGAACTCGACAAATAATGCTCAAGACAAGCTGGCTTCAGCGCATGCTGATGGTTCCCTTCGTTTATCATCGTTAACGGGCGAGGATACGCTCGAACAACTGCACGATTGGAGAGAAACGCGATGGAACGTTGATCAGCGATTTGTCGGCCTCGCATCAGCACAAAAGTGAGTGTAAAAAGTTATGTGGGTTTGAAAATGCTCAGTCAGATGAATCTTTCAAGTGCTGTATATTCCTGTGCTTCCAATGGCGCTCTTCGATTGACGAGCATCAGCGACGACGCTGCACTGACGCATAAACTGGGTGCCCTGCCGTCGCGGCTTACGGAGTGGAGATTGAGTCCCAGCCAAGACACGTTTGCATACGGCGGTGATGAAGTCGAAGTTTCAGTCTGGAATACCGAGCGTGCTTTCGACCCACATTCTGAAACTTCCACATCTACCCCCACGAGCAAGAAACGCAAGAGAGCCGATGTTTTGTTCCCTGGCGAAATCTGGCGCGCAAAGAATGTACCCAACGACCATCTAGGATTGCGTCAGCCGGTTCACAATACCTGTCTTACGTATATCTCCTCATCAACTTCCACGCAACAACTTCTTGCGGGAACTCGGTTTGGCGATCTTCGCCGCTATGACACGCGGTCAGGGCGGCGACCTGTCAGCGATTTCAAGGGCTTCGGTAAAGTGGGCGGTGTCAGATCGGTCGAAAAGGGACTATCGGAGCAGTGAGTACAGATTAACAGTTGTCATGCGAGGTTGACAGGACTGTATCACCATTTTTCTAGCGAAGTATTCATCTCAGATCAAGGCACGAATTTATTTGCGCTTGACCTACGCAACGGTAGCATCATGTATGGCTACAAAGGTTTGTTATATCATGCCGCTCTGTCTTTTTCTTGACATGAATTTCTTGCTAGGCATATCCGGTGCGGTTAATTCCTTGGCCGCAGCACCATCGTTCCTCGCATCTGTGTCGCTAGATCGCTACACCCGCGTTCATAGTACATCTCCACCCTCATCTGAGGTCGGAAGGCAACAGGAAAATAAGGGCGCTGTGCTTGAGAAAGTATATATGACTACAATCCCCACCGTTATCGTCTGGGATCAGAGCACTGTGGGAAGCCCGCGCCGAACTGCTGATGAAGATGACGGTGATGTTTGGGAGCAGATGAAACACGTAGGGGAAAGCGATCAGGAATGACGGGAATGTTTTTCGAACGTAGGCATGGAACGCCCTCAGCGACTCGCTCTTTCAAGGGAAGAACGGCGATGGTAAGGGTTAACCGGCCAGGCCTGTTGCATGTTGGGCGGGAGACAGGCAAAAGTACAACATTAAATCCAGCATAATAAACCCGTTCAATTCCCAATCTTGCTCTTCCATTCGTGTGCCTTTTCAAACCCATTCCTTCCAGTTTGATCTGATCGAGCGAGTCAGCATGCATACACGGTTCAGGGAATGAAGATTGCCCACAGTCGATTAACGTCTTCTGTATCTCTTCACGCGTTGTCATCACGAATGGACCATATTGGAACACGGTTTGGTCAAGGGGTTCACCAGCGATCTGACGCACGTTCATCACCAAACGCAATCAATTACAATCAACGGAACATACCAGAACAAACTCGGTGTTATCCTTGGTTGCGGTGACCTTGGCTCCAGACTCTTCCTTCCCACTGGACAGAACGAGGGTGTGGAAGCTGTCATTGACGGGACCATTTTCCCCGAGGGTGATGGCCCCCTTCCAGACTAATCACAGAATTGTCAACTTCTATCGATGCTTAAAAGGGTAGCACGCACTATAGATAAACGATGTCCAGCCAGTGGCTAAGTATTCCTGTGAAACCTATGCCCAATCAAAAGGATTACAAAGACTTACGGATTTCCTGGAAGATGAAATCTCCCGCCTTCTTTATTGTGACGTGGAAGTACCAGCATCCACCCAGTGGCCGGACAGGAGATTCAACACCGTGACTCTTCCCACTAATCACCTTGATGCTGATAGAACCTTCCGGGCCATCGGGATATGCAACCGGGATGCTATCGTCATGCTGTTAGCCGAAACGATGACGAACTGTCATTATTGATGGACGCACGATGCAGGGCCGAGTTCTTGATAAGAGGGTTCCTGGAAAGCAGCGCGTGGGCGATTACTCCGGAAGGGACTCAGGGTGTTTACGATTAGTCACTTACCACCATCTTGAACTGCATGAACGAAGGTGGAAGGCGTAAGTGGGCATAATTCAAATCGATGACGGCTGCGCAACTCACCTCCTTGGGTAAGTCAACCCATAGCTGGAGCCCCCTGGGTTCGGGAACACCGGGGGCATGCACAGGCATCTCAGCGTGAATGATCCCCTTGCCCTGTGGGCGCAATATAAGGGAACAGAACAACCAAAGTTGGGGCGAAGGGTGTAACGCACAGCACACATCCATTGGACACCGCCGGTCTCGATCGTTCCAGCATGCCCTGCTGAGTCTTCGTGACGGCTCGATCTAAATAGGAAGGATAGGGTTGGGCGCTATCACGAACCCCAGGAAGCTGCATCATACCCTTCAAGCATATATGTTACGGTCGCTTGACCGCGATGGGGATGGTCAGGGAATCCCTATAGCATCACTCGTCGGTGATCGGCAGACGATAGATTTAGGATTTGCTTACAGCGCCTTTCGAGACATGAAAATGATCCAACATCAAAAAAGGAGTCAAGTTGCGCAGGTTCATGCTGCCAATCGAGCGCCGGACTCGAGCGCCTACACCCTACATGAATTTCGAAGCTCGTCAGAAAGGAACTAGCGGCAGTGACATGGATGTGAACGGACCTCTTCTACCTCGACAGCGAGAACCTTTTTTACTACGCTGCGAGAAGTCATTCTGATGAATTGAAACGTGTCGGGAGACTGTGTTATGAGGAACAGAACAGATAGAGGATGGCCAAGGCGGTGACAAAAGCTCTTATATCGCTGAATAGGCGAGCCTAGGCCTGATCACACTGCTACAACTTGTTGACAGAATTGACTTGGAAGGAAAGAAATTCGTATCGACCGTCAAGCTAGGGTACCATACCGGGGAGAATATGCTCAGCATCACCCGTCGCTGAATCAGCCAGATGACCGAAACTTCCTGAAATGGGAACGAAAGCCCACCCAGCTGCAGCATCGGATGAAGTTAACCGGGATGATATCATAGTACAGACTGAAACCTGTGTATACTCATGGTTTCGAAGTAATGAATGGAACACAGGAAGAACTTCGATGGGACCGGAGGTCTTGGTTGTGTTATTTTAGCATTGGCTGCACGCTGTATGGAAGAGGTATGAAGCCAAGGAGACTTGGACAGCCGTATTTGTAAGTACAATGGTAACAAATCGGTGGTAAACTGGATGGAGGAGGTCGCGGAGATGCAAATGGGGCCCGCGGAAGGAGGAAGGCAAGGGAACTCAGGGGAACTCATGCCCAGCGGAATGCGGCTGGCGCGAAACGTACCAGATTGAGGCAAGATGAGGTGAGAATGTCAAAAATAAATGGTTCGGGTATAAGCTAAGAGAGTCAACGTCAGCGGTCTTGATGAAGAGTCATTCGTGTAAATCAGGGGTAAGACACGGAATATATATGCCAGCTGACAGCATGAATTGACTCGACCAGTCCTGGTCGGCCGCCGAGTAACAGTACCGAGTTGAGGGAGTTCTGGAAAGTACACAGCGATTCGTCACCATCCACCGGTGTTGGTGGGCTAGCATCCACTGCGAGGCATCCACATGAGGGAAGGCGCGAGGGAGTGGACAGGTGTGGACCACGAGCCTTATCGGGGAGGGTCAATGATGTATCTGATCCGTTGTCATTCGGAGTGCCACTTGAAGAGCAGGTCTATGTCAGCTGTATGTCGCTTATTCTACATTTTTGGGACTCGGGTAAAACAACGATCGAACCACCATGGTCTATAGTAGCAGCTGCAGTGTGTGTTATGAATGTTTTATTGTAGGGCCGTGGGTGGAGGTGGGTATCGAACGTGCGAAGTGTCCTGAAAAGGCAAGTGATGAAATTGCCAAGTGGACGCGAAACGTTTGTCGTCTCGAGTTGATTCTCAATTTATTCGCAGTTTATTCGCAGTTTATTCGCAGTTTATTATTTTTAATATTTCTAGTTCAGCCAAGACGCCCTGGTTCCACATTTGTGGTCATCGCACAACAGCGCCTATCAAAATACTACACGTATATATAGCCTCTCTCATTCCACCACAAGTTCGTTCCTCGCTCGAGTCACTCTTACACTCTCCTACCATGGATCGATTCCTCGCACCAAATACCTCAGAGGCAATGGCCCACTCACACCTCACGTATGTTTTCTTCGCTCTTTTTGAACTCTCATCTGACACTCCCCCCCAGTCAGAACTGGTTTACATGGGATCAGGACCACCCATCTTTCAATGAGACCCTTGTGGCGGGATGCGCCTCGTATCAGGCCTTCAACCGCTACCTCACTGGCTCTGACCTATTCATCGTGCCTCGCTCTCGCAGTGAGCTCGAGAGCGTCTTGTCAGTATCCCTCCCTTGCGCCATTTACCTGTGACTGACTATAGCTCCCGTCAGGCGAAGATACGCTTACGATAGCATCCATAATGTGATCGCTATCTCTCGTCAACCCCTCCAGCGTGGAGGTTACAGTAGAGTCAGTCTTTTTCCCTCCTCACACCCAAGTTATGACTCATCCGCTACCCCAGACATGTATGCTTGCTGAAAAGTCAATACGGGATGTACTGAATAAGAACGATAACGCCGAGGCCCTACTTGCGCTGCACTCGGCTAAACTCCAATCCCAGCCTTCAGCTTCAGGCAGGACTTTCCCAACAAATACTACCATCAGGACGTGATCATGCCCGCCATCGTTTGCGCCTGATCCCCTGGTTAACCTTTCACTTGCCTTTGTCGTGCATTCAAAATTATGTATACTTGGCAATCCCGGCCGCCCTTTTCTTTCTTTCTCTCGTCTATAATCACACCGCATCTGTACCACCACCTTCGCAACTATATCCGTACCTTGCCACTAGTCTTCGCACCCTTTGTACTACTTTCCGATAATTTATAGAAACTCGGGTTCTGTGTCAGCTGGTGTGAAGGTTTGAAACAACGTTCGAGGTCCAAGTTGCTGTGGCCTAAAGTACTCTGTCTTGTCTGGCCGGCGATTACACATTTAGTCTGGGTCAACTCTGAGTCGGTGATCGGTACTCAGGGGTATATTGCCATTATTAGTGTGCATATTGCACATGTAACATGCGACTGTCCATTCGTTAGAAGTTATCTACAAACCATTCCCACATCCCCACATTCCCGCAACGCCTTTCTCCTTCGGCTGCCGCTCATCATTTTCATCGGTCCTCCGCTTCCCAGAGAGGCCAAGTCGACATTCTCAAGGGGAATGACGCTCGATCCATTGTACATCTTATGACCGAACTATAGGGCGAAGAAGACGGGAATGAGAATACATGTGCCACCCACGCGTAGTCATGTTCATTTGCAGTGATTTTTCACGCGATATCGCGCATATCAGTTTCTATCGACAGTGTAGACAGTCACGTGACGAAGGAATTCCTGTTGAAGGGGATGAAACATTGAAAGTATCGAAACACGTTTCAATCGCACTTGTTAATCACCGTTCTAGCACGAACCACTCACCCTTGATTGTCGTGATGACAGCTGTGGAAACCAGTGCGAACCATGAGCTGTATGTAGGGTTGAAACGGCGCCTTGTTACGGCAGTATATCTCGGGAGATACATTGGGCCCTTAGAGCGGCCACATGTCGACTGAATACAATCGTGCCCCGGCGTCAGCGCCGGCGCTGGCGCAAGTTATGATACACAGCAAGTCACATGTGGGTATATCCAATCGCCATGCAAGGAAGAGCCCTCAAAGGCTGATAAAGGATTGACGAAACGTGCAAAAACTACCCCAAAGTCAGTATCACGCGACGCACTGGCATCATAAAGGACCCACCGGCAGTACTAGAGGTGTTGACACTGAGAAAGGTGAGATAGAAGCATGCTGCACAGGCAAAACAGATGTCCATGACACGTCCGTCCAATTCGCCTTTCCTTCCGAACCTAGACCATAAAGATCATAATGTGTGCGCGATGCGATGTAGAGGTCCGAATTAGCGGCGCTCAGAGTGAATATAGGATGGTCGCATTAATCATGTTGTTGAGAGAACCGATCTTGACCAGTGTAATACCTGTGCAGCCGGTGACAAGTCTTAGGGTTGCCAAACGGGAGAGGATTCCTTACTAACAAGAAGTGATGTGGCTGCTGCGCCAGCTTTTGAGCGATTGGCGTAGAAGAGCGCCCTAAGATGAATGTCAGACGAACGTGGACTAGATCCCATTTCATTCCACGAACCTTGCTTATACTTGGGACGATCAAATAGCGAACAGGAAGATTCGGATGAACGTTCGCTTGATGGCACGAGGAGCACTCTTCTTCGGATTCTTTGCGTCGCCCACTGTTACGCCCACAAGTTCTGTCCGTATGAATGAGAATAACGCGGTGGTCAGCGGCCACCGAAGAAGAGCGCTAGACACTCTTTGCGATCATGTGACAAGAGATAGCCGCCTACTGGGCCGTTAGGATGTTGCAAATATCGAAATCCAATGGGGTCAGGTATGGGGTTTCTACCGAGGTCAACGATAAGACCCATAGGCATGAATCCAGCGAGCGAGAAGGGCTTGGAACTGTTCATCCAGAGCTCGCGTTCTCCGAAAACCCGCATGCTGAGCAGATTGACGAGTAAAACTGTGAATTACACCCTGAGCTAGATGGAACAAACGCCCTGAAACTGCTGCACACGATATAACTGCCTGGCCACAAGCGAAGTTCGAGTCGTCAACTCGGATACAGCGAGATAATGCAAAAGAACACTCACTTGCTCAGACCCAAGGGGGGCGGAAAGTGACTAATATTGCGTGATAATGCAAGTTGCATTGAGGTGACTGGCTGCCAGTGGAGCAACGGGGTACTTCATGGGATAATTCCAGCCAACTGCAAAGCCAAGCGCGGATAGAACCTACGAAGCCTTTTCTATGCGGCAGGTGGGTTGACATCTCGCCTAGGGCTATCACTGGCATTGCCAAGTAGCAGACGACGCAGACGAATATGCACTCCAGACACAGTCCGAGTGGTCCACCACGGACGAGGGCAGTTCCAGAACCTATGATAAGTCCCGTTCCCATAGTTCCCCTGAGCTATGCGCATATCAAACGCACTCGTCTAGACACAACAAACGACGTACAGTGACTCTTATGGACACTTGGCAGCTCTCAAGCCCACGGTGTCCTAGCAAAGTCAGACCAGTTAGAAAGCAAATACACAAGCCTGGACCCCGTGATGTTAACATGTCGCCTTCGCGCTATCTTGCATGCTCTGTACCAACAGGTAACTATTCTACATACTCACGGAGCCTGAGCACATGATGCTCCCGGAAGGATTACGCAAATATGGTCCGTTCTGGTGAACAGCGTAGTTGGCCAATTGTTACCAGACCACTAATACAAACTCACTGCCTGCAATACACAGGGGATGGGTTATAGCTTGTGCCTTATCTCCTTTCGTGCAATCATCCCAAAGCGTTTGGCCGGCACTCCGGTGGCAAACTTTTCCGCCTGAGCGTAACTTTCCCGAAGGTTGACCGCATCTGGGTTGTTTTTCTCCGCCAATCCAGCTCGGAGGAGTGCTTTAATGCCCAGTACCGAGGCCTTGTCCAAGCCATCAAGTTCGCTTAGCAGGTGTTTTCGAACTTCCGCATGGAACGACCCGGTCGTTTGGGAGGGGAAAATCTTGCTGGAGAGAACGTCGACCGGTAAGAAGACGTTGTGTCGGACACACGGTGAAAACGTACTTGACGAAACCACATTCGAGCAACTCTTGCGCACTCTTCTTCTTATTGAACATGAGGACTTCATTTGCCTTAGCAAGGCCCACTGGCAATGGTTCATAAAACCTGGGGGAACCGAATGATTGAAAATAGACGTACTCCTGTTGATGAAATTGACGCTCGCCCCTCCCTCGATAACGATGCCTTGCAGCACCTCAATCAGCGTTTTGGGCCCTTTGTAATCCAGGACATACCCAAGAAGGGAAACCCAACGTATAACCACGCCTCGGGAACGGCGTAGATGAAATCAAAATTCCCCAAGAAAGCTTGAGATAAGCTTTATCATCACCAAAGACGATCAATTAATGGATCAACTCCACTGACCAGCAGCAATACCTAGTCGACACCATCAGAAGAGAAGTTCAGTGGTCATGAACAATCAAGATATTTACCCATCACAGGTCCATTCAGAGCAGCGACCAAAACTTTGCTGTGGGTATAGAGCTTAAAGGATTGAAAGCGTCAGTAACTTGGATTGGCAGGGGTCATGCATGCATACCGCTCGTGTGCAGTCCGTGTTCGCAGAAATAACTTGGGCACGTAGCTGGTCTCGAACGGTTGGCCCGGCATCACTCCTCGAGGCCTTCACATTAGTGCCCCTGCATGAACAACCCGTGTTCACCAACAAGTGATGGCTATTGGCGAGCGGAGCTTACGCGCAGAACCAGTTTCCATTTGCTGGAGCGGTGGGAGAATATGAGCGAGCCATGAAGAACAGTGAGAGTGCTTGGACTCACCTTGCCAGACAGTAGCTACCACATCATCTCGTTTGTCAATTTCCCTCAGCGAGTTTGCAAAGTCATCGTAATCTGCAGTTTGTTCCTGAGTGTCGCTATACCGTCGTAGAGGACCCGCTGCAAACCTTCGGGCGACAGTGCGTTCAGTCGACGTGGTTCGTTCAGGGTAATGGTTGCAATCCCTTGAGAGATATTGACGGTGATTTTACTCTGTCCCATGGTGGCGTTCTCGATCGCAGCCGCGGTGCTGTTTACCCCACACTGGCGGTTTTTTATATCCCACTATGAAACGACTTGTGTCATGGCGGTACCGGTAAGACCCTGTAACCGGTCGGTAATCAAACTTCCACGGTGTTGCTCAGAGCTTGATCCACGTATAGTACGTACAACATTGGTCTAGAAAACAAACTAATACTACAATCAAGAGCCATGCGCTCACTCACATGATATAAAGGACCCCTCCCCAAAATTTCCATCACCTTTCGTTCACACCCACAGATCTAGGGCCCTCTTTGCCGCAAAAGCGAGTATGCCGTCTTTCCCGGTGCTGGAGCTGGATTTTGCCAAGTCTTCAAGGGTCAGCTTAACATTCTCCTTGATTGTCCCCAGATCTTCACCCGAAATCCGCTTTCCAAGCTGTCCGAACAGGGCGCAGATATTGGTGCGAAGCTCAACAGGGTATGAAGGCAAATCCGCCGGCCTGGGACTGGCCGTGGCATCGCTGCCACTGTTGCGCAGAATATTCAAAAGAAGGTCTAGCCCACGTTTCTGGGGAAGGCTACGACTCCGCGGAAAGGGAGGAGAAGTGATTATTGGAGAACCCGCCCCGCTGCTAGCTGACGCCGCTGTAGATATCGGTGCAGACCCCGCTGACGCAACTCCCTCTGTCACAGGAAGGGGTGCTAATATAGCGGTTAAAACCAGAGGACCTAAGATAGCTATTGAGCACAGCAATGATAGACTGTCTTACGACTCACCGCCGTCTTGGTGGGTGCTCAGCAAACTGAGGGCAACAACAGCCTCATTAATGAGTATCGGATACTTTGCACTTCTTCCCACAAGTGCAACAAGAGCCTCAACACATTGTGGCGTAACCAAGGCCTGTATAGCGCTTTCTCTTTTCTGCTGTCTCATCTGGCTTTCTTCGACATTCCTCTGCGCGCTCGTAGGATCATTGGCCCAGAGTGATTTGATGAGATGGACAACGACACGTGTACCTTCACTCTTGATTGCAACTGTGTCCGATCGTTTGATCAAACCGAGAAGTTGCGATAGTCCGCTTGTTCGGGAACTTGTATCTTCCGGGGGAAGTACAAGAGCGAATGTATTGTCGACTCAAATCGAATATATCGTCAGGAAAAAAGTAGTGACACAGACGCATCAAACTCACTGCTGTTGTTGCAAAGATGCTTCACAACACCAATAGCGTTGACTTGCACAATGTCCGCCATGATATCGCTGCCGTCGCCCCAGACACCACTTGCGACAATCCGTTCGATGATTCCAGCGTTGCTCAGAGCCGTGCGATTGGGTTGTGAACGGAGAGATGATTGGGAAAGATGTTTGAGCAGGCCAAGTATGCCATGTTTCAACTTAAGGTCAGGGGAGAGCAACAACCCCGACGAGAGAAGCTGGGCAACGCTGTGTGGCGGAGAAAGAAGAAGAGTTGCATGGAGCTCTAGATGTACCATTGATCAGTTATACCCTGTGGAGGAGAACATTGGAGGTAAACTCACCTCTTCTGGTCAAGTTTCCGAGGGCAAGAGTGGCACAGATAGCCATATCATCTCTAAGATTTCCAAGGGTACCCGCAGTAACAAACGTCCGAAGCCAGTTGATCATACGTGAGACAAACCTGCCGCCCGGATATGTTTCTTCGGAGTCGTCGAATAGGACATCCAGGTTTTTCTCTTCTCCGGACATTTCTACCACCGCTTTGATCACAGCGCCCTTACAGTCGTCAAAGGCTTTTTCTTGACTCCGAACTTCATTGTCATCCAGGCTAGCTTCATGGCGTACATACCACAGTGGAGCATAGTTCCCTTGCTCGATGAAATTCAGCATTGCCGAGAGGCAAGGAACATTCTGATGCTCTGCCGGGAAGGTGAAACCGCGAGCCAGAGACAATCGGATGTCTTCGACGTCTAGAGCAAGAGACTCGAGGTGGGAACATGACTCTGAGAGGAGATCGAAGTCAGCATGCAGCAAAGATGTCCTGAGGCGAGACGGCTGGGCGAATTCTGGTGGAGGCGGCGCAGTCAACAAGGGAGGAGTGAAGGCAATTAATGGCTGAGTGAGATAAGGTAGGACGTTTGTATCGAAGAGTGGGGTTGCTATGATGTTATCTATCAGGTGTCAGGGTCAAATGAAGCGGTAGGGCGTGCTTACCATCATCCCGAAGTTCAGTGATAAGTCGCCAGGTCCAATTGGAGAGTACAATGCGCAGGGTCCAAGATTCGACCACATGTTCTGACATGTTATCCATCTCAACCGATTGTGCGGGAAATAGGCTTGTCGTGCTTTTCATCCAAGCGCCGGCAGGGTATATCGCAGTTGATAACCGCACAAGCGTCATGGCAACCTCGAGAGATGTTAGTCGGAACTTGACTGGTTCTGTGCACAAATTATAAATCAGTGGATTCCAACGACAATACACGACAGAATACCGTAGCCGAGAGAGGAGTTCAACAAAAATCCGATTGCGGTCTTGATCACTTGAAGGTGCAAGATGGACAGTGGTAAAGGGTCGGGTTGTGGCTGGGGGGGCAGATGCTCGACATAACCTTCAAGTAGGGATACCACAGCTTGAGGAAAACCAGCCTCCAACAGCTGACCTCTATTCTGATCTGAATGAAAGGCAAAGGATGTGGCAACTGCGTATCCCCTGCACAGGATCACTCACCATGTTCAACACATAAGTTAGCGCTTACACGAAGGATTTCTAGTACAGCAGAGACGCGGGTATCAGGCGGGGTTGATGATCCATCAAGTGCTTTGGATAAGAGAGAGGTGAGATTTTGTGGCAACGAGGTGGCACCCAATGGTGTGTGGTTGTCCTCTGTCGAAAGGATGTTGACATCGTTGGCGCCATACTAAAAGAGCCATACGAACCAGGACCATTCGTGACACGTAGCAAGTTCGCGAGATGTCTACAAATGAGCTCAACGTCGAGCCAGGATTCCTCGCGAGGGTGAGAAGACAGTGCAGCCGTGAGTGAGTCCAGCTTTGATGCGCTTTCTGTACATGTCAGTGTTATCGGCGCCATAATCACGTAGTGAAGAGGTGTCGATGAGTTTAGCTGATGGTTGTGTTCAACTCGATGGATCCTCAATTCAGTCGATCTACAGTGGCTGTGCCCGAGCTCATTGTCATGACCCGTGTAGTAACTTACTACTACTACGGTGGACTATCTACTCAAATTACACAGAAAACCTGGCACTGGCTCCGCAACATTCAGGACCACGTACTACGTTGGTGCCTCTCCAGCAGCTGTTGCAATAACAAGGGGACTCTTACATGGCATCAATGGCTTGGGGGTAAGCCCGATCATGCAGTGTCGCCAAAAGCTTGGTGCGTTCCCATGTGCTATTACAATTCCGTACGCCTCGTGTACGTCTTTCTCTATGGTCATCGCAAGGCAAATGGAAAACCCCGTGCAAAACATGCACTCGATATATCGTTGGCTGCACCCAACCGTTCACCATGCATACACTGACTATTTCAGCGACCTGCACGATGTTCTGTTCTTCGGCATGGTTCAAACACCAGCGCGATGCATGCCTCCCAAACTGCGAAATTGTTCAAACTGAAATTTTCACTGAAAAGGTTAGCACATCATGAGACTCATCGATGGCATCTTACAATTCGCCTTCCGAGTCCAGTTCGTTTACTTCCCGTGCAGTTTCCTCGAGGTTGACACTTCTGTTTGGGCATGAAAGTAGCCTGAAAGGGCACTGTCACCCCACTTGAGGGTTTCAAGGGACTTCATGGATGTTGTTCGCAGCACCACGGGTGCGGCCAAAAAGGAAAAGAAGAGTCCTTCGGCCCAAGCTCGGCGAGCGCACTCGTTTGGGACCGATCAGGACCAGTTCAGACCACTTTGGAGATTCACGAAAACCTCTGTAGGCCAAGGACATGGCTGGAGTATATCTGTACATGCAAAGACGAGGGCGATTCTGGTATTCATTCCGTGTGTTGGAGTCTAGCTACCAAGGCTCTCGTCGAGGAGTCATATTTCATGTTAAACGGTGTATTTATCCTATGTTTTTCTTCTGAACAAGTGACGCCAGTTGGCAGACCACACAGCCACAAACTCACACATTACCTCGATCAGATTTCGAACTCTGCCACTTTCTTAGAGACAGAATATGCCAAAGAGAAACAAAGGCAAGAAATCTGCATCGGTCACACCCGCGGAAGATATGCCGCAACCTACCTCTGCACAAGATGACGAACAGCTGATGGATGATCTGCTGGCAGAGCTGGAATCCAGAGATCAACAAACTCAGCAGGAACCCACTGCAACTGCCCAAGATAAGCCAGAGATCAGTGGTGAGGAGAAGGATGAACGCCGTGCTAAGAAGCAGGACTCAAAGGCTCGACATATTGCGAGGCAGGTGTGTGATATGCTCAATCCTACTTTAGGCAGACACCTTATGAAGGTTGGATTACAGGCGCGAAAAGCAGCCGCATTGGCACAGAATTTTGCACCCTCAAATCCCGACGCGGATGCCCAAACCGATCGCAAGATCAAGCAGGAAGCCGCATCCATAAAACGGACATGCGATGAGCTTGGTGTACAGATTTACGAGGTTGGTTCAATATGTGTCTACTCTAGATCAAGAAGGCGAGGTTCGCGCTTCACAGATAAATCCAGATGGTCACTGTCTATTCTCTGCGATCGCCGACCAGCTCGCTCTCCTCAATATTGTACCAGCGGGCCAAGCGAATTATGCGGCAGTTCGTGCCACAGCGTCAACTTATATTTCTCAACATCCCGATGACTTTCTTCCTTTCTTGCCATCAATTTCCGGAGAAGACGGTTATGGGGCAACAGAAAACACTGGGCTAATGAGTGCTCGGCAGTTCGAACAATATTGCCTAACGATCAAAGATACCGCCGCCTGGGGCGGGGAGCCAGAGATCCTAGCACTCAGTCGGGCGTACAACGTACCAATTCAGGTCATTCAGGGTGGTACTCCATCAGTGGTTACCCATACCCCCGACGGTAACATGCCTGATGACCTCTCCCGAAATGCGAAAGTCATTCGCATCAGTTTCCACCGTCGGATGTATGGTCTGGGGGAGGTGAGTGAATCTAAAATGGTGTCCCCTTCGTCGTTCTGAGCTCTTGTTATAGCACTATAATTCACTACGACCCAAAAATCCCATTGCAGCTGTCGCAGATAGGATACACTCAATGCTCAGCTGACGCCGGCGCTACAGATCGTATCTTCGCTGGGCTTGCAGGCTTCTACTGGGCTGAGACAATTTTTGGGGTAGCTCACGGCAAACGAATTCGAACTCATGGAACTACTAACGCTTACGCAGCATTTACACCATGTCGATCGTCGTGCGGCTCAACTTCAGCCTAGTCCTAAGGCCCTAACGGATCAGGGATGTACCTATGACAGTTCGAAAGTGTTGGATCTGTATTACTTTGCATACCGCGGAACGTCACGAGGAGCAAATTAAATGATGCTGTTACCAGTCACTAGTATACAACACTTCACGGTAGAATATGACGGATGTCATGGTGGACATCTTCTGTCAACAGAGAACTCTCAGAATAATAGGTCATCAAGGTCACCATTCCCTCTTCGGTGACCAGCCATGGGTTGGGGTTGGTCTGCCATGTAGCCTCCAAATGCCCCACCCAGGTTCGCATACGGGTCAGCTGCCTGATTACCTGCCATGTCGTCTTCATCCCCATCCCCATCCCCATCGGTTTCCACTTCTCCGTCTCCGTGTCCATCGCTCGCGCTACCGGGGCCCTGCTGTCCAACCGAGTTGCTGGTGCTTAGGAGGTCAGATCCGCCAGAAGGAGCTGGTTTGGAGGCATCGGTAGCGGCGTCTTCCATCTGATCACGGGTATGTGGTTCAACGGGGCCAGGACCCGCAACAACAACTGTGTTTGTCGGGAGTTGTGGTCGTGCAAGCGGGATGAGGACAGCCCTGGAATTGGCATTCAGGGCAGGACTATCAGCCAACGCTCTTCCAGCTGCGTTCCGAATGAAGGTCTACGCCCCACGAGTCACGTCAGATTCCTATGTAAGCATCGCACTTGTACTGACCTCTGGGTTTTTGTGGTAAATGCTACCAAGGGTACCGGTATGGAGGAGCAATTGGTCAAGTGCACCCCGATCCATCCGGTCTGAATCCGTTGTGATAGCGGGCTTCTCCGCCAAGACAATTTCCCCAGCTGCTGTGGGGTTCACAGCAAGCATTCTCCAGTACATGAATCCGCGATCCCGCAAGTCGGGATTGTCAATTTCTTCGGTTGCCCACTTCAATACCTTGTGGACTAGAGCCTTCGCTGTCTCAGAGGAAGACTTGTAGATGAAAAGTTTTACTACGGCAGTCAGAAGCGCGAGTTGGACCTAGGATTGCTTGAGTGCATGGATGCAGGACAGGAAATCGGTCGTACCTCGACGGTTTCGTCCAAGAATTTGTAAACCAAGTCATCCAGTAGCTCGTCGGCGTTTTCTATCCGATCCGAATATTGTCCCAATATCCAAACCATTGCCGTCTTGGCCTCTGGCTCCTCTAGCGCATCCATATTCTCACATAATGTCGGGATAATGCCTTCGTATTTGCCTGGGTAACGTCTGAAAATATCCTTGGTCACAATGACGGCCTCTTGAACCACATATGTGACTTTGGTCTCGATCAAAGTAAGAAGGGATTGAATACACATATCGGCCGCTGCCTCGACCTTGATGGCCAGTCGACCTATGGACCGCACAGCTTTGCGAACAAAATCAACGTCTACCTCTGAGGCGTATCTGGGGGGAGATTCAATGTTTGTTCGAAATGGACAAAATGCCGGCGTACTCTTCTAGTTCTGCCAACACCTCTTTCGCATTCTCTTCACGTGCAAGTCGGTACATGATCTCGAGTTTTGCGAGCTTGACGTAAATCGGATCGTTGTACTTGCAGAAGAAGACTTTGACATCATTCTTGAGAACTGTTGGCCTCCGTTGAATAATGAGCAAGATGTTGCGGAGTGCAACGTATTGAACTTCGGGACCGGAAGATAGTAGTGTGACTAAAGGACAGCGATGTCAGTCACGGTAGCCAGAGATATTGGTGTATTACCCAATGGTGGACCCATCTTCTTGCAGATATGCTCAATTAACCTCCGGTTCTCCATGTAATTCATCAGATATAGAAGTACTTTGATGGTGGTCAACACGACGGCCGAGTTCGCATGTTGCAGTTGAACGATCACTCGCTCTGCCATCAATTCGGCATCAAGGTGTTGCTCTGGCACGTAACGCAACAGTGAATCGAGTATGTATATCTGACCCCATCTTTGTTCCTGGTTAGACAAAGCATGGTAGGCAATGAACAAACGTACTCTGAACTCTCGCCCAATGCAGCGATTAGTTTATTTGCGATGGTTAGGTTCAAACGGAATATAACACCATCTTGGCGATCACCAATCTCCGACAGGGCTGCAACAGCGTTTGCGACGACGGTCGCATTTGTATCCAACATCATGTCTCGAAGCATTTCAACGAATCCAGCCCGTTCTGCTTTCCGGGGATCTGCAGAATAAAGTTTGGCGACACATATCGCAGCCGTCTTGCGTACATAGGGATCTCGGTCCTTGATGCAGTGTCGTAGTTGGTCGCAAAGGGCTTCCGTTACCACAGGAATAGGTATGTAAGCCATTGTTCGTATGGCAAGTGCTCTGATAAGGGGATTGCGATCGTTGCAGTCCTATCATAAACGAACTCTGAGTCAGGGGGAGACGAAGTACGCATACGGGTACCTGTAGAAAGCTTGGTATAACAATTTGTATCTGTTCCGGTTTGGATCGGCCATAGCTGACCAGGTACAGGTAAACCACTACACTTGTCGTTGGCCCATCGATAGAATCGCGCATCTGTCAGTCTGGTACTCACTCTTCTTTATTTCAAGTAGAGGGGTTCCAATACATTGAACAACGTCGTGAAAGAGCGGAGACACTATACAAAGTTCAAACCCGTCGCAATACACTCGCGTTGTTCACGTACTGTCGTTGCCCATCGTTATGTTCGCCACGATCTTTTTAAGAACTGTCCTTCGCTTCTGGAACTTCTTGTCCTTTGCTTCTGCGGCTTGGAGCTCGGCACGAAATTCCTGGGTAAGATGAGGCCGATGATAATCTATGCCAAAGGTAAACCGGACATACCTCAATCTTTCCCCGCTGGAAGAACTTGGCGTCTTGTCCCGCTTGAGAGGCCATTCTCGACCTAACAACTACTGTTGATATGTGAAGATTAGACTGCGAAATATAATGTACGATGCGCGTGTGGCATATGAGATGGTCCCGGGAGAGGTTGGAACTTGAGCTTGATGGTCGTGTGTTGTGAACAGCAATATTAATGACAACTTACAAGCAGACGCACACAACCCTAGCGGCAACCACTTGCACCTTGACCAACTTCGCCTTGCTAACAAGTCCTCTTAGCAATACCCCCCATCAATTCACCGCGCTATCCACATTTTTATGGGTTCTGTCATACCTGCGGAACGACATCGATTCCCCCCAGCCATCGCGGCCACCCCCAGGGATCAGGTCGAGATCATCCATCACAAGGAAATCGACAATCTCTTGAAAGACCTGAGAAATTATTCACGCCGTCTCAAGGTAGCGATGGACAGCTTCACGGACGAACTCAAAATTCTCGAACGACTTTATTACAAGAGCAAAAACCAACATCGCATGGCTCTGTCTTTCAAGCGCATTATCGAAATCAGACGGTATGCTCGACGAGTGGAGGAACTGGATGTCCTGGAGTGCGTGCAGCTTCTTCGAGTTTCCTTCGTAGGATTAGAGGACACGAAAGAGTGAGTTGACACGATTCAATGTTAGGTGTGTACTGAGTGCCGTCACATAGCCGCAAACCGTTGAAGAGTTCCTGGAGCCATATGCCCCAAGAAAGCTACGTTAACTATGTCGTTGAAAGATTGACATCTTGTTCCACCCTTATTCATAAAGTGAGATTCAGAACGAACTCATCTTGTATCCAGTCTGAAACCTGTAGATGCGGGAGCGCCTTGAAGGAGCATACTAGTAAGTTCCAACGCAGTATCAATATGGGACATTTACTGACTTACTTCAAGTCATTTTTCCTTGGCTATGCAGTCCGGCGCATTCATACAGCTTATCGTTCTGTTTGTTGCTATATGTTCCAGGATGTCCAGTTTATCCTCAGAGGTAGAGGACGTCCTTCAGTTATGTGTATCAAGATGTATTCGATTTCTACTCATCCTCGTTGTAAGTGCCTCCTTTACCACACAGAGACACATAGATATGTACTCACCTTTCATTTCGCAGCCTGCAAATAAATTGACAACGACTGTTGCGAATTCGATGCAACAAAAGGGTTCAGCAAAGCCAGACAGCCCGCGAACTTCGGAAGTATGTTTTAACGAGCCCACTGAGGACGTGGGCCGGCCTATTTCTCGTTTCGACTATACCTGCCCCATGGGCACCATCCTGGTGTCACTTCAAGCAGACGAAATTGCATTGAGAACACGCGTCACTCCGTGTTTCTCGAGCACTGACGGTATGATCAAGGTATAACTCCAGTTCTCCTCGACTGATTAATATTCAGCTGTCGACCACAGTATCCCACAAGTGTCAGAACAACCTTCCGCGAAGGCAAATCAAAAGCCCCGCTTGAAACGTGCGACAAAAAAGCGAGACGAAATTGACGAGATTTTTGGGTTTTGATTGCACGTTAACACCGACGAACAACTCGATGTAATCTCCCGAATTCCAGTACCAAACCACATCGTCAGCACACGTCGAGCCAGATGGGAGCACAGTGTAGAGGTTTATAGAGGTTTGACGAGACTAAGCCTTTAGTTCTCTGCAATAGTGAGGTACGTTGAACTCGCTCCTACACACCCCTTAGAAAAGTCTTCCATTGCCTACGGAGATCCACTACAACCACGGGGCAAGAATCTCGGTCTTCTTCTGCCGATCATGTCAATTACGCGGCCTCGTATTTCAGTCCCGATGTTGATCTGATGTAATAACATTAACCAAGTGTCACATTGTTTTTAGCTCAGCTTTACTTAGACTTGGAACTGGCGGATTGCAGTCATTTATTCCATCGCTCTCATTGTCTGCTGCTCATGAATTCGTTGAATTCATTGCCTAGCCCCAATGACCTTAGGGGTGTAATCCGCTTTCTTCTAGAAGAGAAACTTCGCCAACTAGATGAAGCCACGAAACGAAGGATTTGCACTAGATCATGTAGCTCCACTTGTATGCCTATGATTTATTCGCACCAGAGATATTCCTTCCTTTACATTATTACTCTCTTGCCACCAAAAACTTGTACATGATATCAACGTAGCACGCAATTCTGATCCTCAGATCCTGTCATATGTGTTACTATAACTGCTAAAATTGTACGTCACGCCACCCAAATACAACTCGACCAACAATTTCGCAATTCTTGCGATTGTTGAAGGTTGACGCCATCCGATGATCTAGTAATTTAAATATTACATCGTTCACAATGATACTCCTGGCCCAAGTCCTCCTGTCTGGATACCATGTTCGCTGCATCCACGTTCGCAGCTGCTCGACGCTCGCACCAGTCAACTTCGCTTGTCCGTTGCGCGAGCACGGTGGCCAAGGATAAGTTCAAGGTCGTCGTCGTCGGTGGAGGTAAGCCTGCTGTCAGCTGGTTCGTCAAATCGGTCTGAATACCATTCAAACCTAGGTTCCGGTGGATTGGCAGTCGCAGGTCAAATTTACAATCGCTTTCTGGCCGCAGACAAGCCCTTGAACAACGACGATATCGTCGTCCTCGATGCGGCCGAGTCTCATTACTACCAGGTATGCCTTCGTTTCTGGCCTTTCTGTGTCACAACAATGAAACAATCTCTCCTAATGTTCAGCCAGGCTGGTGAGCTTGATATCCTATTGACTGCCATTCACTTCCAACCAAGAGGTACAGGACCCTTGTTGGCGCAGGGCTTTATCCCAAGGAAGAGTTCAAACGGCCACTTGCTTCGCTATTCCCACCCTATATTGCGCATATCCCTGAAAACGTGGCTACATTCTCTCCTACAACCTCCTCCATCACGACTTCTACAGGTCGCTCGATATTTTATGAAGCACTCGTCGTCGCCGTGGGCATGAAGAGCAACTGGGATGCGATTCCGGGTTTGCATCACGCGATATCTGACCCTGCGTCCGGCGTCTCATCGATATACTCGTATGATTCATGCGACAAAGTTTGGAATAATATCGACGATCTACAATCCGGAAATGCCATCTTTACGCAACCTGCTGGCGTTATTAAATGTGCTGGAGGTAACAATGCCTACTAAGGAAGCTGCTTAATGTGCTGAGATGATTTTAGCTCCTCAAAAAATTATGTGGATGGCTTGGGATCGTTATCGCAGATCTGGCAGGAGCGATAAAATAAAGGTCAACTTCATCACGGGAACGCCCTCGATGTTCGGCGTCAAGAAATACTCGGATGCGTTGACTGCTTTACGTCTCGAGCGCGGTGTTAGCGCCGAGTTTCAACACAATCTTATTGCAGTAGATGGCCCTAATCACAAAGCCACCTTCAAAAAGGCTGACGGTACAACTGTCGATCGCGAATACTCAATCCTACATGCGGCTCCACCCATGGGACCGCTGGACTTTATCAAAGGCTCTCCAATCACTGACGCTGTTGGATGGGTTGATGTCGATAAGGAAACTCTTCAGCATACAAAACCAGAGTTCAGTAATGTCTTCGCTCTCGGGGATTGTTCTTCTTTGCCTACTAGCAAGACATCTGCGGCCATTACTGCGCAGGCTCCAGTCCTTACGGAGAATCTATTTTCCTTACTAGACACCGGAAGCCTTGGAAGCCCGGCCAAATATGATGGTTATACCAGTTGCCCGGTCCGTGTCATTCGTCTAGATTTATCCTTGTTCCTGACTTTAGTTCAGCTTCTTACAGGATATGGAGAATTAATGTTGGCCGAGTTCAAGTACGGCTTAGAGCCAAAGGAGACTTTTGCAAGGTACTTAGGTGACCAAGCACAGCCACGCAGGTCAGTGGTAAAGTTCAAGATCAATTCCTTGCGCTAACTCAGCACCGTCTAGATTCTTCTATCACTTGAAGAAGGTATGTATAGTGCGTTTCATTCTAACCGATCGGGATTAACTAACCTTCCACCAGGACTTATTCCCTTGGGCGTACTGGAGGTTGATGGTAAGCTGGGCTCCGCGACGACTCTTTGCAGATTCGGATCTGACATTGCATTAGGTCTCTGGCAACTGGTTCGGACCGTCGGGACTAATCCGGCCAAAGTTTAGGTAGCGGAATGTATTTTATACCACGGGGATACCGGATTAATGATCGCTGTTTCATTCTGCTGTTGTGGTCGCTTCTCGCGAATGCACATATCTGTCACTCTCTGGACATTTGGTGGACCAACCTCGTCGCCGCTGTGGCGGGCATGGAGGAAGGCTAATCAGGATGACATGAAGATCCATCTGGACCTGAAACTGTCAGTTTTGGGAGAATGGATCTGAAACTTTGTCAAGGTTCCACGCGGAGAGTTCGCGTGATAGCTTGGCAGTCGGACCATAGATTCCAAGCCCGCAACTAAATGTTTGAACGCTGCGCTAGAATGCTGTCCTCCATCTCTACTCAATCGGAGTCAACATCATGATCATAGTACTGTTACAGTTGAAGTGACTGTGACATATGTGTCACGTGATCGTGGATTGTGACACGCCCATGATGAATGGAGGAGCTCTGTGTGCGGCACGTCTTCGTCGTCGGCCACGATGTCGAGGTCTCTCACTACAGCTCAAATAATCAGCCAGGGCGATTATCTCGACAATGATTTCGATCCAAATACGCTGACCGTGTCTCAGCTACTGGGTGTACTCAGCTATCACCAGATCCGTTATCCCAGCCCTCACACCAAGGCCAAGCTCGTGCAGCTATTCCTTGATGAAATCAGGCCACAGGTGGCCAAGTTTCGGAAGGAGAAGCTAAAGCAAGAGAGTAGCCTTGCGAGTGATGATGGCATCACAGATGGCCTCACTGGACGTCCGCTCGGCTCAAGCACAAAGGTTCGCGTTCAGTACTTGCTTAACTAAATATTTGGCTTATTCTTGTCCAGACGACTAGACGGTCCTCACGCAGGCTTTCTCGCGCTCCAGAAGAAGAAGAAAATTTGCCAAAACCAGAACCAGTAGGCCCATTTGATTCCATAACCCCTTTCCCTGCTTGACGCTCGTTTATAGCCCAAGCGCCGTCGTTCCTCCGCCCAGCCAGACTTGGGGAGGATCTCAGGTACCAAGGCTCGTGCAGCTGTACCTACTGTCGTAGAAGAAAGTGAGCCCGAAGAGGAGGAAGAGCGTCCGGCCCGGAAAGTCACAAGACGGAAGGGGGTACGTCGTCATCCGAATCTGTCCTATTTGCAGAGATGAGCTGAAGCAAACCTTTCAGGACGTTGACCCTCACACCCGACGAGTATCAGTACGTGCTGGCTGTAATTCTTGTCGTTATCCCCTAACGAAACTTCTCCACAGGTAGCCGACGACAGCGGATGGGAGGATAACAACATATTCCAGTCTGGTGCAGAGTCTTCTTCGCCAGTTCGACCATCCCCTGTCCGCAGGACGGCTAGGAAAAGCATTGGTCCTAAGAAGTCACGCCACTCCATGTCAGCTCCTCCGCAACTTTCACCCCCATCATCCCCAATCAAACCACCATTTACGCCATCACCTCAGCGCTGGCCTCCACAGTCAAAGTTTGAGCCGCAGCTACCTCTCGACATTCCCCGCCAGCCATTCATATTATCACCACCTAAGGAAAGGACAACGTTTAGTTCCCTGGAACATCAGGCAGCCCTCGCTTCAACCCCAGAAAAACCGCCACAAGTTGATATTCAGGGAAAGGAGTTGAAGGCCCATGAGGGTATCTTTGACTCTGCGGCTCCCCTGATTAGCGATGTAGAGGTTGAGGGTGAAGAATTCGAGGGCAGCAAGCAAATTGCATCGGCCTCGCAACACATCTCCGATGTCATCGAGGTTGGCCACGTTGGGCCTCGCCCTAAATCGAGGTCCTATCTGCTGACGTTCTTGTATATGATCTCCTTTGTTACATGCTCAAGCATAGTCATCAAGTACAAGCAGGAGTCCGCGTCTATTGGATTTTGCGATACGGGCTCAAATAGCAGTCAAGCATTGCAGGAATTCCAGGCTCACGTTTCATCCATAGAACCTTGCGTCTGGGAGGATCGATCCCTTCTAGACATCCCCTCGGAACTCTTTGATGCCATCACATCCAAACACGGATTATCGTGCTCCCTAGAGTCTCTGATCCCCTTACCACACCCATCGACCTGCACACCTTGCCCAGAATACGCATCGTGCAGTCAGCACACGGTAACCTGCAACGCTGGGTATTTACTGCGTCCGCACCCCATTCTTGCGCTGTCGTCACCCTTCGGGACCGCCCCATCAGCTCCTGTTGAATTGGTCTGGAACTTCATTTATGAGGTGGCCGATGGGTTACCAGGATTGGGCCCAGTTGCGTTCCCACCTCATTGTATTGAAGATCCGAAACGAAAACGGAATATAGGTGCCTTGGGGAAGGCGATCGAAGCCCTTCTTGGTCAGGAACGTGGGAGAAGAGTGTGCGCCGGCGGTCAAGAAGCCCAACCGATGATATCCGATAGTGAAGGAGGTGAAGCCAAAGTGTGGGGTTTAGAGGTAGATGTTTTGCGAGACACGATGAAAAAGAAAACAGTGGTATGTGTCGAGTTCTTGCTTCTCCAAATGCAGGAAGCGATATTTTTGTCTCGGCAGCCGCAACTTCTCGACACCTTTGACGATACGTTCGATGAAGCCATGCAGCAACTAGTTCAATGGGGGAGTGTTGTATTTGGGGAAGACATGTCGTGAGTTCACGATCACAAATTGTTTGATGCCGATTGTCACATCACTAAATTCGCTCAAGTGGACATCGCTATCTGGCCCATAAGACTCCCAATTTAACCCTCAATTGCAAGATCACTGTGAAATTGAGAGAGCTGTGGTTGCGATGGCGAACCACTCTTCTGGGTATTAATGTTGCATTCCGCTTGTTGTTGTTCAATCGCTGACGTTGACTCTTAGCATTAATTGCCAGTACCTGCATGGTCTACTACTTCAAACGGTCCCGCGCCCAACGCCAAATCGAGAATAAACGTGTCGCAGAACTTGTCCAAATTGCTCTTGACACCTTGCGTAATCAAGAACTCGCGCACCACACGGATCCGGTGACGGCACCCCATCCGTATTTGTCCTCTCTTCAGCTCCGTGATCTCATACTTCAAGACGAGCATTCAATTTCCGCCCGAAGAAGACTTTGGGACCAGGTGGAACGCGTCGTTGAGGGTAACGCAAATGTCAGGGTCAACCTAGAAGAAGTACAAGGGGGTGACGAACACCGCGTGTGGAGATGGGTTGGAACCGCGGGAAGGGGACCCGAGTATCGGAAGAGGGTTTCAGCTGAGACGGAAAAGGGTGAAGACGAAGTCGCCTGATCTGTCCGCCAGCATAAACGTCGGCGTATCATTTGTTTCGATTGACAGACCCCTTGACCCATTGTAGTTGGGATAGCTATGCTGCTTGGAAACGTTCATAGTTTGTTGTCGTGTATGTATAAATTAGTGAAATTCTTCTCTTCATGAAAAGGTCATGAAAAAGTAATAGATACGGGTATACATAAAGGAAGTGGTTCGACGAATCGATACGGCTTATGGTTCGTTTCCCACTCGGAGCCTTAAGCTTCTTGCAGGATCCGGTTCCGGGGTTGTAACAAATGCGAGAGGCACTGCCTGTCTCTGCCAACCGGATGGCGCGCTATCCCAGGAACCAATTGCAGCCACCAATCAGAAACACTACTCAGTCATTCACTTCGCACCATATAGCGCCTACCACACGCACTTTGCTAATGAGGGTCAACCCCAGTTAGAGCTCGAACGTTCAATCACGATGGCCCAGAATGTTGCATATATGGCAACTACGTTGTCGAGCACCCCATTAGATCCAGCTAAGCCATTTGGATCTGTCATGTATGGTTGCTATCCCGAATATGTCTAGGTGAAGGGCAGGCTCATTCCCATCGGGATCCCCTCTTGGATCTTCTCAATGAGCGCTCTTTTCATGAATTGTTCCTCTGCGAGCACGCGGGTCGTCTGAGTGACCGAATAAGACAAGGGAAACATGTGACCGATCGGGAGAATAACGCTCACCCTCAAAAAGCGTTCTAGATCGATCCGTCCAGTGTTCAAGGCCCTGTGCAAATGATAGATGGTATCCTCGATCGCATTATCTTCAGCTCCTAAATTGATCAACCTGAACAAAAAAAAGGGGGGGAGATGTCGGTCAGTCATGACCGAATAGCCCGACTTGACAGGGCGTGACACTTGCTGATTATGGACGATACTCGTCGAACACACCAATTCGTCCACTCCCGGATCGCCCTTCCGGCGTAGCTCGGTTAGGTTCCGTTCAGCTCGTTCGACAGTGCTCCGCATCCTCGCTGTGACGTTTCGGCAGACGTCTCGTACCGCTTCTAGCCTTGCCATCTCATCCCGGATAGCAGGTTCGCCGGCGAGAAGATCCGCTTGCTGAGTTCGAAGCCGATCGGCTTCCAAGAGCATGACTTGAGACAGGGAAGAAAACTCCGATCGTATCTTGTCGTGAACTTCCGCGTGGAGCTGGAGCAGTTCTGGATTCGGTGGGCGTGGCGGTGCTGGCGCTGTTGGAGGCTGTGTCGCAAGCGGTTCATCGAGCAAGTTCGGAGGTGGAATATTGGGGCTAAGGACTGCGGCTGGCGGTGGTGACCAAACTGGTTGTGGATGTTGGTGTACCTTCTGGATGGGTGGAGCCCAAGGCGCAGCTGGAATAGGAACGTGCGCTGGTGGACTGGGTACGTTAGTTGTATAAGGAATCATTGTTTGAGGAGCCTCTGGGGGTACTGATCTTCGGTAATTACTATCGGCGGGAGAGGACACATCTCTGAACTGTTCAGGCATTGATCGCATATCATCTCCGCTGCGAGCGAAGATTCCCTGTGAGGCGTTGCTCGATGTTTCCTGATATTGAGGTGGTCGCATATCTGCGCGGGGCTGGGGCAAAGGCGGTGGCGGCCGATTATACAAGTCAGCCTATAGATCCAATCAAGACTTGAGAAACCTCTCGCGGTTTAGAGTATCATGCCATACTTGTACATATCCAAAGGATGACACACTTGGTGTCGTGGTAGGACGCGGGGGGACGATGGGTGACTGGGATAGATTCGGTTTCGGTGGCAATGCTGGTCGATCATCCTGCTGAGATTGGGAGTGAGATGAAGACTGCGGGACGGATAATGACTGTGGCGGAGCTGGAGTTGATGAAGAGGAGGCCGCAGGTTGCGCGGCGGGGAGTGGACTAGAGGACCTGGGTTTCGCATAAAGGGGAGGGGCACGAGAAAAGTGATCTTGCATGGCATCGAGCAAAGCAGAGATATTACAAGCCTGGGGCCGGATCTCGTATCAAAGAGTAGGTCCGTTGAGGCAGTTCACGCACCTCGGGCTTTCTTTGCCAGTCTTGGAGGTAATCTAGGGTACATCGACCACTTACATCTACGTATCTGCTCGGTCGAACGAGCATCTCCTGGGTCGGGACCACATAAGTGATCGGAGGCTGTCGAGGGTAGTCCCTCGTTATCCAGAGGGCGATCGGGATATTGTAAGATGTTCCCCTGAATGAAATAGGAAGGAGACCGTGGATACAGAGTAGAAGCTGGGTGCGACCATCGTCGTAAGCTGGGGAGAAGAAGATGTAAATTCTTGAGTGGATATCAATGACTAGGGAACACTGACTGTACACATCAGACTTGGGTCGAAGGGTCAGGATATGCGCGAGAGCAGCATCGATATCCAGATATACGCGGTCCTTGTGTGGATATGGACTTGCGTTCTGTCTAAGCCACTTCTGCGTTAATGATTCTGCGCTCATGTCAACCGCACATGTCATGACCGATGCCGGGCGGAGAGCGGAATCCCACACTGGTTTAGTCGGAGATGAAAATATGAACTCAGATGCCGTCCGGTGACCGGCATCTCCCACTCCCCATAGTCTCCACAAGTAGCCACGGCCGAGCCTCAAGCCAAGTTTCGGTTGGCAAGACAGCCGGAATGTCGATTGCAATATGCTTCCGGTTGACCGGAACAACACTCGCATAACCCAGTGGATCCGAGAGCACGGGATAATTACAAGTAGTGTCAGCGCAAAAAAGGTATGCTCAAGGGTGGCCATAGCACACAGCCATGGCCGGCGCAGCACCCCTCGAAAGTTGGGGTAGGAATATTTCCGTCAGCAAGGTTCTGGCCCGTGCGCGTCGGGACTGGGCCTTGTCCCCCAGATCGTCAGGACAGCCAGAGAAGGTGAGCGTGCTTTTTGTTGGGCCCTAGATGGCGATGGCGCTTAGATCTGATCGATTTCTGTCCAGGAGAGTGTTGACAGTCCCACCATCTCACTCCGCTCGTGTGGCGGCAACTTTCCATTTCCGCCTCACTGAACTTTATTTGTGACGAGATGTGAGGTGAGGGTTGGGTGCTACCGCAAGGGGCACAGATTCCCACCTCACCGCCCGATCGTATCTCGCCATTGCCAGGGGACTTCAATTAGCGTACCGAACTAACGGGCCCTTCATCCCATACCGGATCTTTAGCCTTCGCCTGCGCGCTATCCTCTCTTTGTAACTCATGAATCCTTTATACCCCTTCTCGTCCTTCCTCACATATAAAAGGCGTCCTTATCCTCTCCATTCTCCCCGTCAAGTGCTCCGTGCACCCTCTCAATCATGAGGTCCTCTAGACTCTCCACCATATACGACCCTGACGCTCCTGTCAAGAGCCTTACTCCCCAGCGCAAGCACAGGAAACTTCTCAAAGATGGCTCCAGCGAAGTTTGGCCTGAGGAGATCGAACGCATATTCGTCCAAGGTCGGTGTCCGTACCTCACCCCATCCTTCGATTCCTCACCTTCTTCCCACCAGGTCTTCGCGAGTATTGGGAATCCCCATGGGCCACATACTCTCGTGGTCGTAGCCGTTGGAGAAACCAGTTTCTTGTCGACTACCTCCAAAAGAACGGTGTCGATCGTTCAAAGAAGCAGGTCGCGAGCCATATCCAGGTCTTGCGAAACATGTGGAAGGGCGAACCAGGTATACAGCCTCTCTCTCTGGTCTCCTACCCTGACTAAGCCCCCTTTTCTCCTTAGAATACCATCTCGTTGCCGGTGGTGAGGAGCTCTTCCTTGAAACTGCACTCCCTCCGCCTATCAAGGCTGAGGAGTCGCCTGACACCCATCTACTCACCCCCACTGGTCTCTTCGATGATCATTCCCCGGCATCTGATTGCTCTGGGGGCTCGGCAACCTCCCCCTGTCCACCCCGGTCTCTTTGTTCCAGTTCCAGTCCTACGGTGAGTTCCACTACGGAACTCACACTACCGCACCTGCAGGGTATACGTTTTTCCCCAGCCGACGATCATTGTCGTCGTGTGCGGTCTCTCTCTGCATCAGAGTGTCGTCGAACGGATATCCGTCGTCTCTCACCACTTTCGTCTTACTGGACTGCCGATCTTGGTCGGTCTTCGGCAACTCAGTCCTGCCCTTCCGAGCTCTACACTGCCTTCGATCATCCATTCGATTTCAGTTCGCAGTACTCACCCGACACTTCCCACCAACCCAACCTGTCGGATTTGCCACTCCTATTCACTGAGTCTCCCTTGTTCTCCGCCGAGCCACTTCCATGTCCCGTCGGTTTGGCTAAATTGTCGTTGTGGGCAGAGGGCATGCCCACCCTCACTCTTCATGTGGACGCTCTTGTTTCCTCTTCGCAGCCGTTGGCTCAACCCTCACCGGCTGTGGTGTTGAGAATCAAACTACACCTCCCACCCATTGACGTACCATGCTTTCCTGCGCTACACGGGTTCCAAGGGTCAGTCACGTGTACAGTGCAGCCTTCTTCCAGCATCAGATGTTCCACTGCCACCCTAGTACGAGGCCAGTGCACTTCTCGCGAAAGCAGTCAGTGCACCCTGATGACTGCGGAGCCAACTGGAAATGACCAGCTGGAAAGCGTAACACTGCTTTTGCCTGACTCGTCGTTGACTCGGGGTCGGTGGCTTGATTCCAGTGAGTAACTGCCCGTGTGATTAATACACCCCCCTCATGTTAACCACGTTTTCGTTACAGCCTCCCCGACTTCAATCGTGCAAAAAATTATTGTAAATGAAGAGGTTGTGGCAGTCATTTTTTACGACCTCGAGCGAGGGCAGTGTGAAAACATGCCATCGGCGAAACTGGTCGGGATTCAAAAATACCATGCTCGCACGGAAAGGACGCCCAGCCCACAGGCCGCATACCACGTCGACTCTCTCCTACCGACCTACACCCATGTGCCAGGGCAATGCATACCTCGTTCCAGCCTCCCCGCTCAAACATCCTTATCATATGCTGTTTCAGCTATCAACGCGGAGCCCTCCTTCTCAGGCACGTCGTCCTACTCGACTTTCATGATACCCTCCCTCCTTTCATGACCTTCATGACCGTCCTCATACCTCGGACATTGGCGCCACCAGACACTTGTATCATTTTTACCCGTGGATACTATCTTTTTCGAACTGTTTTTTTTCCCTTTTCCTTTTGGGGTCTCCTTTAGTACAGATTCTTCTCATTTCAAAAGTTCTCGCTTTACCTCTGTATCCTCCACCACCGAGCACAAGTACTGTAGATATCTGTAACATCACTAGACCATAGTGTGCGCCTAATCACCGTTACGTTCTGGTATAGCTAGAGAGCCTATGGGCTGATTCTCGTATTCGAGAATCATAGTGGCGTTGTTGTAATTGCAACAATTCGAAGAACGATGTTCCGAACGAATGACAAAGCTGCGGGTCATCAACTTCTGCCAGATACATTCCGTCCACACTCCGATCTTCCGTCGACAGAAGGGCTTCGAGCCTAGGTTCTTTTCGGAGCAAGTTCTCGACAAAATCCAGGGCCCGAAGCGCCACAGCAGGCGACCAATTCAGTGAAGCAATGAGAAGTCGCTTAGCGAAAGCCGCAGATCGCCAGGGCGTAGCACTGACCGCTGTTCGCGGAGAGAAAATGATGGTCAACGCCCTAAACAACATGTCCGCGATTGTCGGTGACTGGGTTGTTCGAGACCCTGAGACTGGCTTGGTTTCAGACGCATCATCTATCTCTGGAAGCGCGCTGAGTGGTAGGAGGATGGAGTAGAGATGGTTAACGAAATCAGTGAGGTCGATATTCAGGGCTTCACCTGAATGAGAAGTTGAGACAAATTAGAATGTTTCAAGAGTGAATACAAGATGAGACATATCAAACCTTGGCCTGAAAGAAGCTCAAAAGCTGTCACGATACACAGTAAGCGATGTCGTGTGTCGGTATTCCAGTCTAGGCTACGTGATTCCCCATCATCCGAGTCGGTTTCATCAGACGCTCGCGTAATGAGATGCTTGAGAACCTGCATCAGGTCCTTGAAGAAGTCGATGTTGACGAGATGAGCAAATTTGGATATACCCCTCAGGGCGGCCGGCAAGAGAGGCGTTGGGCGAGGGTTCTTGAGTATTCGGAAATACAATACAAATAGAAGCTTCAAGGTTTCCGTGTGCTTTTCCACACAAGTCAGTAAATCAATAAAGAGAGTCCTTCCATCACTTACAGTCTTCGCTCGTTCTTCTTTGTCCACCTCCGCCTCTGCTTCGCGTAGCTCACGTTCGATCCCCTTTTTTTCCTTGAGCGCCTTTTTGGCCTTCTTGCTCAAATGAGGCTGGTCCGTCGATTTACCTTTCGTCCTGCGGGCTGCGGCTCTACCCTTGGAGTACGTTTTGGTGTTCTCTTCCTTGTCAACCCTGGAGTCCGAAGCACGCACACCCAGCTCGCTCCGAAGTCGGAGATGTAGGAGACATGTCAGAACCTCGGGATGGACATTAAAATGTCTTTCTTTAATCATGCGATTCAATAACTGGACGGCTTCTAGAGAAGGTACCCCGGTAAGGTCATTTCGGAAGATGGTGATCAGGGTGTTCAAACATTGATCAGATGACTAGAAATTTAGTCAATCTAGGCTCTGGAATATAGCGTAATCAAGGGGATTTACCTCATCCCATGTTTTCTTGCTCAGCCGAGCCACGATGCACGACAGAATGTTTACCCGGAAGTTGAAATGAGTGAGCTCTGAGGCGAGGGTGCACATGCATTTGAGGGCGGCATCGGACAAATCACCCTTGGCTTCATGAAATTTTAAACCCGGACCACGAGGCGGCGTAAACAAATGCCTACCTTTGAGCTCAGCTTCGAGAGCGCGGAGATACGATTGATACACGAGTACTAGGCCTTGCTCCCATTCACGCGTTCGAGCAACCATCTGACTAACTTTCTCCGCCTTCTCTTTGTCAGTCAAGGTCCGTATCCGATAGCCGGGGATAATATCTTTGAACACCGCGAGCTGAGAAAGGATAGCCAACTTCCGAATTGCGACATCGTTTGTAATGGGTTCTGGGTGGGACGGGGTGGTGATCTTCTCAAGCGAAAATGTATGTAGACGACGAAGTAGACCGAGCTGAATGTATTGAATGAGAGGGGAGAATGGAATGATCATATGGAAAACTAACACTGTTCTCCGGTTCGGCGATGATCTCTTGACAAATGCTGGCAATTTGGTCCTTTGCGCCTTGTACCCTAGCTTTGCGGGAGCTGTTTCCAACGATGTCTGCCACAGCAGGTCGACCAAAGCGGGCACCAGTTGCCACATCCTCTACTGTCGATGGTTCAGGAGGCGGTAGAGATTCGGTCGCAAGCTCGCTATCGTCGTCTCCACCTTCGTCGGTGACCTGGATGGGTGCTATAGTCACCTTGCCCGTTGCTTGTATTCGACCATCAGACAACTTGATAGGGAGCCCAGGTATGTGTCGACGCTGCTCTGGTTCTGGAACATTGAGCAGCCGGGGAGCAAGTTCATAGGGCATCTCCGTCTCCGAGTCCAGTTCGGCGGGAGGCGAGGGTTGCTCCGCCGATTGATCCTCGTCCGAGGAATCATTGTATGATTGCATCTCGTCATCTCGATCATCGCTGTGTTCGCTTGAGGAGTCTGAGTCCTCATCAGGAGAGTCTATCGTCGAAAGTTTAGGCTGGCGAGCAGGCTTATTCAGCTGGTGGAGACGTTGTGTCTCTTTTTTACTCCTGTGCAATATATCAACGATGTTACGCAGTACCACGGTGTGGTTTGAGGGAATAATACCTTGCTATGCCCTTTTGATCAAGGGCGGTAAGAAATTGGATGGCGTCACCGAACTCGTCGAGCAAACCTTCGTCTTCGTCAGATAGCTCGCTGTCATGGAGGTCGTCGGCGGTGCGAGGGATATTGATGTATTGTCTTTCAAATGCATTTTCCTTTCCCTTGGATTTTTTTGGGACAGCCTTGGACTGCTGTGGTGCTAACTTTTGCTTTTTCGCTGGGCGCTAGTGATTTCTGTTAAGATTTCATTCTTGTGATGAAGATAGTGTACTTACCACTGGGGCTGGAGCAGCTCTTTTCTTGCCCTTGGGGCCCATCTTCCCAATGTCCTCATTCCAATGTTTTGAAGTTAATCAGCCTACGCCATTGAATTGGAGTGCTCAAAAAGGAAGGTGTTTCTCATCTGCGCTTCTGTTCAGAACTTGAAGTCAGACTCGCAGTGACAGCGCGTTGACATCATGGACCACAAACCAGGAACTCCACCTCCTGTACACCATGTTTTGCGTCCCCATCATATCGATCTCATTGCCATATTCCTTCTTGTATTCAAGGAGTTCCATAACAATCTTCCACCCGACTTCCTGCTCTTCATCTACCGCTGGTTGCTGCTCGAGGTCGCCGAGGTAGGGCCCTCGCAATCCCACTCATGAATGATCTAACCTCTTCAGGTCTCTGAGCCGAGAACGCACCTCGAGATCATGTGTATTCTTAGGCGTGGACCCGACACAGACTCCCCCAACGTCCAAAATCTCTTGATGGCTCTCGAGACAGTGGTAAGAAGGACCGATCTCACACCGTTCATGATATCTGATACGACTGGAAACAAGCCAAATCAACTAACAAGTGCAGATCAACTGACCAATTTCTTTCACAGTTCGTCGTCGCGTAGATCTCATGTGTCTTTGGCTGACTCTCTTTCCAGGTACGCCAGCTATCTTCGTTGAGAGGGCTGATGACGAGGTACATGTCTGATTTGTTTCTCCACTAATAATTTTATTGAGCACTCGTCGACCTCTAGCCCAATGTTCTCGTACGCATTTCGGGATCTGGTCATAAACACGCCACTCAAACTGGGTAGTCAGGCTCGCCGTTCAATCTTTGGTTACTTCTGTCGTCGCTGTTTCGTGAGCTTTATCAAGCTCTCGTTCTATGGGGCCATGCAGCTACAAAGAGATTATCAAGCATGGTGTGCAGGCGACAATCAGGCTGGCTACGGTCCCGTTGAAAAAGACCCTCTCACGAGCGACATCTGGATATTCAAGACCAGTTCCGATTTGAAGTCATGGGCTCGTCAAGAGCCATGGATATCGTAAGATTTCGATATTCCTTTCATTCGCTAAAATCCCTTATGTCTCTGCAGCTGGGAGAAAGGGCGCTCCACCGGGGACGATGTTATAGGACCTGAAAATTTAAGGAGGTATTTTGAACAACGCTTCCATGACCAAAACGATTCGTATGTGCCGTTTTTTTCGGCAGCTCAACACAGGTAACATGTTTGTAGGGGAATACGACAACATGCGCTCCTCAACCTCATTCGTATGCATTACGTACGCCAGGAATACCCCGCAGTTAGCAAGGTATACCGCAATACCAGGAATCATTTCGTTGACTGAGCACACAGACTCTAGTTGTTGCAGGAAGCTATTGCCGTCGCACGCACTAGCGGTGATCGTGTCACGTTGCAGCATTGCATCAGGTTGGTTCGGTTGACTCCGATATCCTACTTACAAGTGTATATCTATGATGATTTTCAAACACAGCATGCTCCACCGGCTTCCTTCTGATTCATCACCTGATGGCATGCCCATATTAAACGAGATCCAGCCAGACCTACACCCTTCCGAGGTCCTTTTTGATGTAGCGAAACTACTTCAGCCTCAAACCGTATGTCTCACATTCTATTCATTTGGTCAAAGGATGTGCGTATATGTGTCTGATTGATGTCGGCTTCAGGGACAGCCTTTGACACTCTGCTTCGAAAAACTTGCGCAAGCTATCGGACTCTACGACCATTGGATTGACATAAAGAAAGCGGCGTCTTGCGAGCGTGAGTTGCTCGGACAACATGTGATGCAGGGTGTGTTATGGAGCACATTGGGTACGCCCTAGATTAGTCTAATTTTAGTCTCTTGGCTGAATGAATGGTCAGGATGTTATGATCTTGCCGCGGTCGAAGAATCATTTGTGCTGGCATTCACCAAGATTGGGGACAACGATCCGAACCGTCTCAACGTCGCACTCAACCACGCGTACAGGGTTGATTTCACTAAAATGGCGCAAACGTAAAACTCATCTAATTTATTTTGTTCTTAAACAGTTGGCTCGAAATGGATCGTATCAAGACGCTCTTGTCCAGCTTCTTCATCCTGAAATATGGCGCGGCCTTTCGCTCGACGAGTACCAGGAATGGGTAACCATGATCTGGCACATTCTAGCTACTAGGGCTAGTCGGAGGCAAGTGGGTTTTTAATCTCAAGTAAAGTGCCGGGCGTGAGCTTTATCACATATGCAGGGGTCAACACAGGGTTTTCCGCGACTTTCTACTATCTCGCCAGCCGTCTTCTTCCACATTCATTTCGAAAGAATATTTCTTTGATGATAGTATGGGACAACTTCCACCGATCAGCAGCGAATTGCACCAGGTCATGAATGCCCGCGTACGCACCAGCATTCAGTGTTACATCGCTTACTCACTTGCTTGGAAGCGACGTGGACAAGCGGTCACAGCAATACAACCGCTGTTACAGTCTCTATGGCATGCTGAGTTCCAAAGTAGATTTCCCCTGTACAGGGTTGGGGTTATCCTTCTTGCGGATGTTGGGCTGGAATTCGGCCTCACAAAGCATTGCCAACGACTGCTCGAGGGGATATTGCCTCAAGTGAGTTACGGGTCATCAAATATCTGAAGACTGCGAAAGCTAAACCTTACTCTAGGTTCTGACTGGACACGAGTTGGAACACCGTGCATTTGCCTGCCACACGTTGGCACGGTGTAACATCGCTTCTGCGGAATCGAAAGGTACACACAGGTCTCCTCGTAAGTGTTTAGTTGACCAATCGGTTCCTTACAGAAACCGGGCTTCGGGAAGCCCTACCACATCTTCTCATGGCAGAAGCTGATTACATGCGCCTGGAAATGTTGGAAGCAGTGTCGGACGTACAGTGGCTCCTAATGGTCGCGTATCATAACCTCGGGATGAAAGAGGAGGAAGCGACTGTCCTTGAACGGTATTCCCACTCTACTGCACTACGGGTCAAATATGAAGAGAGCCCTGTGGACGCGGAGGTGATGAAAATATGGGATCTAGTCGGAAAGGTCGGTGGATCGTTGGCTGCGAGGTAATGAAATGAAAGATATACGGCCAACTACTACGCTAGTGTACTTGGGGAAGGGGATAGATCACGTGGTGTTCGAGTCGATTACATAATTGCGAGTTAGGCCAGGATTATCGAGTAGGGCGAATTGATTGACCGACGTTCCAACGTTGTTTTCGAACTTACTTGAAGTCTTCCCTCGGGCATGGACGGGCCCCCTCCTCAGGAAGAAGATTTCTCTTCCCTCTCGATATCTGAGAGGCTAGCACACAAGAATTGGAAAGCCCGTGTAAATGCCTATGAGTCTCTCATCAAGACCTTCCAAACGACCGCGTCTGATTCAGACCCTGCCTTCAAACCATACGTCTCCAACCCTGATCTCCTCAAGAAAATCGCGACGGACTCTAATGCAGTGGCACAGGAGAAAGGTGTAGAATGTCTTGTGGCATTGGTCAAGTTCGCTGGCGAGACATCTGTCAAGACGAGAGAGGCCGTAGTACCAGCCTTGGTCGACAAATGTCTCGGCTCTGCCAGAGCGGGTACGAAGAACCAAGCAATAGAGCTTATTCTGCAATATGTCGAAGTGGAGAACTCGGGTGCAGGTGTGGTGGTGCGTGCGATCGACTTTCGGTCAGTCACCTTCGAAATGGCAATTCTGATCATAACCTCTTTGTAGGCGGATATTATACCTGGGTTGGTGGCGAAACAGCCAAAGACAGTAACAGGGAGTGTCCTTGCACTTAAAGAAGTCATCCGGTAGGTTATTTGTAGACATTATTCGCGCTTAGTTCTCTAGCTGACTGAGCTGCCCAGAGTTTTCGGCTCGCAAGTAACACCACCAGCTCCAATCCTCAAGTCTTTACCCAAGATTTTTGCACATGCCGATAAGAACGTCCGTGCCGAGGGTACTCTACTCACCCACGCATTATATCAATGCATAGGACCAGCAATCGAACCATGGCTAGGAGAGCTGAAGCCCGTGCAGGTCAAAGAGTTGCAGGAAGCATTTGAAGGCATGGAGAAAGAGGGTAAAGGCAAGGGGGCGCTGAAGGCAGAGCGAATGACAAGAGAACATCAACGAGAAGCGGAAGCCAAGGCAAACGCTGGTGTCAGTGAAGATGCTGTAGCAGATGGTGGGGCACCAGAAGGTGAGCACTTCCCAGAGCGAATGCTGCTAGTAGCTTATCGTGATTTAACAGAACTAGAACTCCCTGACCCTCGGAGTCTGGCGGAACCCGTCAACATCGTCGCCAAGTTTCCGTCGAATATGCAAGCTAATCTCATGTCTTCTAAATGGAAGGAACGCAAAGAGGTATTGGATGACCTCCTCACACTTGTCAATGCCACTCCTCGGATCCAGGATGCACCGGAACTGGCAGAGCTCTCCAAATCCCTTGCTACCTGTATACAGAAAGACGCAAACATCAACTGCGTCATGGTAGCAGCCAATGTTTTGGAGGGACTTGCCAAGGGGATGATGAGCCCGTTTGGAAGACTAAGGGAGGCAGTGGTTCCCCCTATGCTAGAGCGCTTGAAGGAAAGAAAAGCCAATGTCACAGATGCTATCGGCTCTGCTCTAGACGCTGTTTTTTCCACTGTAAGCATTCTAAGCGCACTCCGGTCGGTCATTCGTCATAATTCTGTGTCAACAGACATCTCTTCCCGACATAATTCCGGACTTGCTTCCAGCATTGGGCAATAAGAATCCTCAAGTTAAAGAGGGATCCTTGAAGTTCCTTGCACGATGTCTTGCAACTTCAACGATTCCAGTTCAGCCAGGACAGATTAAATCACTCACAGACCCTCTCGCAGCTCTCCTCGAGGATAGTTTTGAAGGCGCTCGTAATGAGGCTGCTGTCTGCTTAGGTACTCTGATGAAGATGGTGGGAGAGCGACCGCTGAACGCTCTCATGGATGGTTTGGCCGATGTGCGTAAGGCAAAGGTCAAGGAGGCCCATGAAAAGGCTACGGTCAAGGTTAAAACCGGATCTGGAGGCCCTCCAAAACCACCGCCTGCTGCGAAAGAATCGTCGAAGAAAAAGCCTGCAAAGCCGCCTGCTGAGGTTGCCTCGGACCCTCCCGCGGCAGCAGATGACGTCCTATTGCAAGATGAACCGCCCAAGAAACCTGCAGGAAAACCCCCGGCAAGACTCTTGGTTCGTATTCGCTATCTCGATATGGCTCGAGCTGACTTGATCGCACTAATCCAGGCAAAGAAAGGAGCTCAAGCCACCGGCGATGGTGACTCGGCTGCTGACAGTGCTCCAAAGGCGGGTCCTCCTGCAGCGTCAGCTCCTGCCGCAAAGAAAGTCGTTCCTGCCGCAGCTGGCAAGGGAGCAAAACCGCCGCCACCAGCTGCACCGGGTGCACTCGATACTTTCAAATACAAGCATACTCCGGAAGACGCTGAGGCACTTGCAGCTGAACTCATACCTAGTTCTATAATGGAGGGGCTCAGTGATGCCAACTGGAAAGCAAGGCTTGCCGCAAGCGAAGAGATGACTACTTGGCTCGAAGGCGTGGTGGAAGACGTAGACGCAGAAGTAGTCGTGCGGGCGATTGCGAAGAAAGGCTGGGCTGAAAAGAACTTCCAGGTAATTTCTTCTTTGTTTACAGCCTCTGTAACTCGCTAAATGCTGGGTCAACCAGGTCTCAGCAAAGTTATATGGCATCTTGACCATTCTTGCCGAACGATGTCCCTCTTTCGGGAGGTCTTGTGTAGCCTTATCTACTGGACATTTGAGTGAGAAACTCGGTGACTCCAAGCTGAAGAAACCTGCGGGAGATGCACTCACGATCTTTGCCGAGAAAACCTCGTTGCAGTTTGTGTTGAATCAGGGTGCGACACCATTCATTCATTGCGG
This sequence comes from Chalciporus aff. trinitensis, assembly GCA_038089015.1. Lineage (NCBI taxonomy): Eukaryota > Fungi > Basidiomycota > Agaricomycetes > Boletales > Boletaceae > Chalciporus > Chalciporus aff. trinitensis. The sequence goes on from JBBPJZ010000024.1 coordinate 43,901, forward strand.
TCGCTGGATACTCAAGTTTATATAGCATACGACCCATTGGGAAAGCAGAAGGCTCCGAAAGTGCTTGCCGACGCCCTGACTTGGGTAGACACCGCCGTCCTAGAGTTTGGGATCGCGGGCCTATCTCTTCGCAGTCTCATCGAATTCCTGAAGAATGCTCTAAAGAATTCCAATGCTGGCGTACGCAGCAGCGCAACCAAGACACTTGTCACAGTGAAGCTTTTTGCTGGAGCAGGTGGGTCCTCGCTTCCGACCGACTGACGGAGACACCTCACCTTGGATCGTACATAGGAATTAAGGACTTTTTGGAGGACATAAACCCACAGCTTCTTGGGACGATCCAAAGCGAGTTTGACAAAGTCGAAGGCAGCTCTGCCCCAGAGCCAACCCGGATATCAGCTGATGCGGCGGCGGCGGCGGCGCCAGCATCTGGCACGGCAGCGAAAGCTGCTGATCCTCTGGACGACCTCTTCCCGAGAGTGGAGCTCGACGGCCTATTGAAAGGTACTACTATTCTTGCCGATGCTAAGAACGATGCGTGGAAGACCAAGAAAGAGGCCTTGGAGACACTGCAGGCCATCTTAGATCAAGGAGCCAACAAACGACTAAAGCCAACAATGGGTACGCTCCTTCGCGCGATTCTGATCCGTCACTAAAGTGTTTGAGTCCAGGTGAAATTGCGCAGGTATTGAAGGCCCGCGTAGCTGACACGAACAAGGCAGTGCAAACTCTTGCTCTCGATATCGTCGCACGCATCGCTACAGGCATGGGCAAGCCTTTTGACAAGTATAACAAATTGTTCGTTGTCCCCGTGGCGACTGTGCTTTCAGACCAGAAAGCGCCTATCAGGGCGGCTGCCGTTCAAACCTTGACAGCAATGGCAAACGCATGCGAAGGTCTTGACTCCATGGTCCATTTCCTTGGTACTGCCCTTGAGGTCACAAACCCAACTCAACGGGCGTCACTGATGACTTGGATATCCGACTACTTGAAGGACAATCCTCCTTCCACTGTGCTTGACCTTAGCAGTTTCGTCAGCACCGCGGTATCCTGCTTGGATGATCGCAATCCAGATGTCAGGAAAGGCGCGCAAGCACTACTCCCGTCTTTAATCACATTCGTCGGCTTTGATAAGGTTTTGGCGCAAACGAATTCGCTGAAGCCTGCATCCCGCAAGACTGCAGTCCCAATCATCCAAGCGGCAAAAGAGTCTGCTGCGCCTCCCCCTGCTCTTGCGCCTTCTGCTAAACCCTCTGGGAAAGTCCCACCCAGCGCTCCCATTCCTCCCCCTGCTGCAGCACCTGTGCCCTCCCCATCGAGTTCGCCTCCATCCCCTCCTCCCACAGCCGACGCATCAGCCGGAACTGCAACTGCAAGCAAACCCAATGGTGTTCGAAGAAAATTACCCCAGGGTACAACCGCTCGGCTTGATTCAAGGGAGGAGGCCTTAGAAGAACAATCGAGTGCCACCAAAGTCCCTGCGAAACCTGGAGTCAAACGCCCTGGTGTCAGTGCTCCCGGTTTGAAAGCCACTGCTTCTGCGTCATTGGCTTCTCTTCCTTTCTCAAGTACGAACATGGAAGCGAAGCGGGCAAGATTGTTGGCCAAGGATCTCAACAAGTGGATCAATGATGCCGGACCAACGCGCAAAGACCTTGCGGACTTGCTGCAGCACCAAATGGAGCCTCATGTATCCAAGGAGCTGATCGGACAGCTTTTTAGCCATGACCACAACGCAGTCAACGACCATGTCTCGGGTCTTGCAACCATGCAAGAATTTTTCTTGGCTGCCGAATCAGGATCAGACAAATATTCATCATCCGTGGATGACCTGCGCGCAGTTGGCATGGCGTGCTCTGACCTTGCGCTGAAATACGTCTCCATCAAGGCTCACGAACCACAATCAAATCTGATCTCGAAATGCTTGGATGTTGTGGAAGCAATAGTCTCCTTCTTGCGTGGCATCGACTCTCAGTTCGAGGACTCAGAAGCCCAGTGTTTCGTCCCAACGTTTATCTACAAGGTTGGCTCTCATCTGACCGCCCAGACAAACGTTAACACTCTTTCTCAGCTTGGGGATGCACGAGAGCCTGTTCGCGTACGCGTTCAGAACATTGTTCAATCCTTACCAAAGGTCTACGCATACAGCCGAGTATTTGACTTGTTGTTGGAATACGGCCTTAAATCCAAGGTGGCGAAAACCAGACAAGGCGCACTGGATGAGTTGGCCAGTTTACTCAAACGTAATGGCATGGGCGCTTGTAATCAGCCCAGCAAGGCTTTCCCCACCGTTGGGTCAATGATTGCCGACAAAGACTCTGCTGTTCGCAAGTCAGCACTGTCTGTCCTTAGGTGAGTCAGCCTAAGTGAGCTCCGAAACAGGATGCCGGCTGACGATTATCAAAGCGAAGCATATACGCTTGTCGGAGAAAAAATATGGACGTTAGTCGGACCACTCTCCCCGAAAGATAAGACTCAGCTCGAGGAGCGCCTCCGGCGGATTGCTGGTCCAAGTACCCCCGCTAAACCAGAACACCAAACTCCTGCCCCTCCTGCGCAAGTAGCCCGCCTTGCCAACGCCGGTTCCCGCCCTGAATCACCGTCTGTTGGGAAAGCTGGCGGAGCATCACGTCCCGCAAGCCCCGCTGCTTCCGCGGTATCTCGGATCGCTCGTTCTGGTTCTCCTGTTCGGTCCTTGCGATCTACATCACCGGCTCCTTTGCAAACTACCGCGCGATCTGTATCTCCATCTCGCGGCTCCTCAAAACTACCAAACCCCTCTGCTATTGCTGCACCAACTGCAGGGACTTCTGGGATCCCGTCAGTTACGTCGACTGGCTTGCGTCCCAAAAGCATGCTGCCTTCTCGCTTAGCCCAGCCTCGCACTCTCGCGCGTCCCTCTGTCCCCTCCTTATCCAGTAATGCTGCCATGCAGCCACCCGAGGAACCATCTGAACTACCTTATGTGGCTGGAGTCAATGGGCATCGAATAACAGAAACCGCGTTCCCTCCGCCTAGCGATACCGTAGATACTCCAGAACCTTACGATGATGACCCTGCCGATTCCGCCAACGATATAACGATAACGATTTCCAGCATTCTCAGCAGCGATCCGTCACGAAGCGTTGATGCGCTCAAGAAGATACAGAAGATACTCATGACGAAGCCTGAGGAAGGACACGCTTCCGTCGAGTATAGGGATCTCGCCGAGCATACTGAGGGTCTGATAGAGACCATTACCCTGCAGATGACCCATGTATTCGAGCGGCCAGAAGAACTGCTACTTGACGAAAACTTCCGCCTCGCCAAACACCTCATACAAACGCTTAACACATTCTGCGACCACGCATTTTTGGCGGAGTCGTTGACCGTCGAGATTCTTACACCTTTACTCGAGGAACTTACGTTACGTCTTCTGGAGACCGACGAAAGCCACGTCACGAGGGTCAAGGACTTGTCACGATTCATAAATATGATCGTTTTACGCCTATTTGCAACAGGTCGAAGAATGTCCATCTTCCGGTAAGCACCCACTCGGATTGTCCGTGGTCCAAGTTTTGAGATAGAACCCCGTAGCGCCTTGTTTGTCCTCCTCCTTCAAATTGTCAAGCCGTTCCCTAGCAACGGAACTCCACCGGATTCGAAAGAATCACGGGTTGCTGAGCTTGTGCTGAAGTGTGTGTGGAAGCTTGCACGGAATATCCCTCAGGATCTCAAGGATCAGAAACTTGATCCGGTCGAGCTCTTCCCTGCAGTAGAACACTTTTTGCAGTCAGTCCCTCCCAACGAATGGCGAGCTAGAGCTACCAACAAAGTACCCTGTGGAGATATGCCGTTGAGAACAATCAAGGTCATCATTCAGCATGTCGTCGGTATGTCCCCCAGTGTTGTCACACTCACTGTTCTCGCTCCTGACACGTTTACAGCTCATTACGGAGATGAAGTCTACGACCTCCTCTCCGCCTCATTCGATGACCCGTCCGCCACCATCGTCTACCCCTACGTGTACCGCATCCTGAACTCGGCATCCAAGTCCGCAGAGTCCCAAACTCGCGCCAATGGAAGTCCACCGGATCCCATCAGCCGCCCATACTCGGCCGCTTCAAGTCGACCTATTTCGCCGACAGGATCGTCTTCCAACCATCGGCGTTCCTCACCGAGCCACCAGACCAGCCCCAGCATATCTTCACACAACGGGTTCTCACCTTCTGTCGAAGAACCGGATCCTGAGGCACAGCTAATTACTATCATCAATCACATCTCCAGTGAGACGACCGGCGCAATGCACAAGGAGGGCATTACAGAGTTGCACCAGTTCCTGAAAAACCATCCGCAGAAGCGCCCTAGGGTGGAGAAGCTTCTGGAGTCAACTGGTCCGGCTTTCCGAAAGTATATCAACCGTGCGCTGGCTAGTCGGGCTGCGGAGGACCTTGAAAGGACTGCAGCCGTCGCAAGTACTCTGTCCAGTATGTGTTATTTAGTATCCGAAGACAGCATACTGATGAGTCCCAGAATTAGAAGCTAATGGGGATGATCAAGCCCCTGGGTCCCCTGTATCTCGGGAACCAGGGAGCGCTCCGAGATCTCCATTGCATGCACCGGACCCTCCGGGAGAGGACAGGTTGCATAAGTTACACGATATATTCCATTACAAACGAGCCAGCGTGACGAGCAATGGTTCGGCTGCCAGTGGAGCAAAGGCACGCACAGCTGCTGAATGATCGTCTCCTTTATTATATCCTACATTTTCATCTCGAGTTTACTCTCGTTGCCCGACATATTGTACAGTACGCATACGCACGCCGGAATACCTTAGTAATGATGATAGCTATGCCCACTTGCAGCACGGTCGCAGTAACCACTGAATTTGGCTATGTTGATGTCTGGTCCCTGCTCTCTCGAACATACACTTACACTTCCCGTTCTTCCTTTGTTTTGTTCATGATTCCACGCCAACTTGGTGCGACACCTACTCGCCGCCGTTAAAATGCCAGCCGTCACATATGAAGCTGCTTTGATGTTCTGGAGAGTAATCACCCAGATATTCTTCAGGGAGATACGTCCTCGCGGTGCTTTCAATATCCCTCGCGATGGTCCAGTCATATTCGTTGCTGCTCCTCACCACAACCAGGTACGTCATTTACTGGACTCATGACCACATGTACAGAGCATTCTTTTAGTTCCTCGACCCATTGCTACTCAGCTTGGAAGTATTCAGAGAAACCCAGCGTCGGGTCGCATTCCTAACTGCTGCGAAGAGTCTTAAACGGAAGGCGGTCGGATTCTTTGCTCGCCAGATGGACAGCAGTAAGTCCTTTATCACCCGCAATCACTTCTATGCTCACCCTCCGAAAGTTCCTGTGGCTCGAGCTGCAGACGACGCGAAGCGTGGAACTGGGCTTGTTTCTCTGTCTCCAGATGATCCTTGTCTTGTCATCGGCGAGGGAACACGTTTCAAGTCCGAGTTTACTCCGAAGATGCAAATCATGCTGTCCAAAACTGTCAACTCGGCTATCGCTGAGGTGGTAGACGTCATCTCGGACACGGAGATGCGAGTCAAGAAAGAGTTCGGAGGCGAGACGGGAAAGGGAACATCACGCATCAGAGAAAAGTTGACGGAGCTCAAGGTTGAAGGGAAAAATGGACTAGAGTTCAGGATGCTGCCCTTCATCGACCAGCAGGAGATGTATCGTGGAGTGTATAAGCGGTTGAAGGAGGGAGGTTGTATTGGAATCTTCCCTGAAGGTCACTCAAGGTTCTTACTTTCAGTCAGTTCCCGATTGACACGGACTTTAGGCGGCAGTCACGACCGCACCGATTTCCTTCCCCTCAAGGCAGGCGTTTCTATCATGGCTCTCGGGGCTATGGCCAGTGATCCAACCGTGAAAGTCAAAATTGTGCCAGTTGGTCTCTCCTACTTCCACGCCCATCGCTTCCGCTCCCGTGCCGTTGTTGAATTCGGAACCGCGCTGGACGTACCGGTTGAGTTGGTTGAGATGTTTAAAGAGGGAGGTAATCGTAAACGGGAGGCGGTCGCAAAATTCCTGGATTTGATCTATGACGGTTTGAAGACAGTGACCATCAGAGCCCCAGACTACGACACTCTCATGGTATGGCCATTAACTTCAATCGCACGATGCTTCTTCTGACGAGACCCGCAGCTCATACAGGCTGTCCGGCGACTTTACAAGACTCCTGGGCAACACCTCACACTGGGTCAGGTAGTTGAGCTAAACCGACGTTTCCTCGAAGGCTACACTCATTTCAAAGATGAACCACGCGTCAAAAAGCTGAGAAGTGATGTATTGAAGTATAATCGTTTGCTAAGGGATTTAGGTCTTCGCGATCATCAGGTATGTTCTGATCGCCTTCATCTTGGGTCACCTGCAACCTAAGCATACCAAACAAACCGTAGGTTCCGCGCGCTAAGAAAGCAGGCTGGAAGACCTTTGGGCTCCTCCTCTATCGCCTCGCTTTGCTGCTGGTCTGGACTACTCTAGCGTTACCTGGTGTGATTCTGAATGGCCCAATGTTCATTGTGGCTTCTGTAATATCGAAAAAGAAAGCAAAAGGTATCGATGCTGTCCTCAAACTTTGTCTCGGTCGTACTCACGTTCTTTGATTCAGAGGCACTTGCCTCATCTGTTGTCAAGGTTGCAGGCCGTGACGTTCTCGCGACTTGGAAGATATTGATTTCCTTGGGTGTTGCTCCCGTGTTGTATGCATTCTATGCAATCGTAGCAACCATTGGCGCCGTGAAAGCCAATGCCCCCCTGGGACTGCAGCTATGGACTCCTTTCCTTGTTATATGTGCTCTTCCGTTCATGAACTACGCCGCACTTAAATTTGGAGAAGCTGGTATGGATGTCTTCAAGTAAGCAACCCCCATTATGGTTATGCATGGCTACTGAGATGCTTTTTAGATCTCTTCGCCCTCTCGTTGTTGCACTTGTTCCGGGACAGCAACGAGACCTGGACTATCTCAAGGCGATGAGACTACGGCTTTCGAATGAAGTGGCAGATGTGATCAATGAGTTCGGGCCCAAATTATACGACGATTTTGATCAGGTATACTTCTACTTCTACACCTCCGAGGCACAGTTCTCATCATCCTTGACAGTTCCGTATCCTGGTACCTGCGAGCGCCCCCCCATCTACCGACCCTGGTGTCTGGAGACGGAAGAGCAGCGTCGGACAAGTGGATGCTCAGGGTAACTTGCTTATCCATCCCATGGTAAGTTATCATGCTAAACAGCGCGGAAATTAGCTTAACCCCCAAACTTTGCAGACATGGCTCGATGAACGTCTCTTTGGTTGGAGTCGCACTGGAAAACGTGGCACAAGTGTATGGGGAGGAAGTACACCCAGCCACGATACCAGCAGACCGGAGACACCGGCTCCTGATGAGTCTGACGAAGAGGACCACGGCGATTATGACCATGTCATCAGTTATCTCCCCGCATACGAGGATGCATCCAGAAGCAAGCCTCGTAGCCGACAAGGGTCTTACGCCGACTTGCAACGGCTTCGCATGACGTCCGCTACCCAAAGCGTTTCCAGTGGCATACAGGTGACAGATACCCAGTCATTACATATGCGCCCTCGACAGCGCAAACAGAGCCTTTCTGATCTCGTACCTGTGGAACGCTTAGCGGACGTCGATAGGCAGGAGCCTCTCCAGGATGTTACTGCGGACTTGAACAAGGAATTGAGTAGGGACAGTTCTACCTGAGTTATTTTGTTCCAGGGTCTGTATCAATTGCACGGATATTGTGATTGTAGATATACAAGTCGAGATGGTGAGACGAGAAAGACACCAGGTCTTCCCAAGAAGGTCGGGCAGGTATGGATGTGATGTACGGAGTTGATCAGGCCTCGCCGGGGAGACCCCGTATCTGGATGTAGGCATTATCTTTGAGACTCGCCTTGGAAAATTCCATGCCACATTCGGAGTTGGTGCATCTTTGTGTGTTCTCAAACCAAGGCCACGACATCGAAAGCAAGTGCTTACTTGAGATTTCCAGATGATTCATTGAAGAACTATACACCAGCGATCGCGATACGTCGGTATTCGTTCCAGAACAGCGCTGGAATGGGAACTCACTTGGATTTGAGTGCATCCACCTTGTTTTGCCTTGAAAGAACCCAGAGCCTCACCACCGAGATCCATGCACCTGATCTCTCTCTGCACCAAAAGCAAAGCAACGTCAGCCCGGAGTGCCTGGCCTGTGTGTTCCAACCAGGGACTTACTGTCCGACTGGGGTATGTATCGGTGGCGCTGACGACGGAGAATGGTTGTGAAAAACAAGAGATGACTTCGACCAAGTGTACTAACTGACGGTATATGCTTTGTGATAACGTAGATAGGCTTCCCCCGTGAGGCTCCACACTTCTCCACGAGAAGATATGGCTCAGGATCGTCACTACTTGACATCTTTAAAGGTCACTAGGATGCTGTAGATGTGGGTCGTAGTTGAGCGAGATGAAGTACAGAAGTAAGAGACGAGGTGAAGTGTCCAGAAACGTGTCCAAATTCCAGGGTCTATTTACCAAGACCATCGTTAGCAGGGAACGATACAGTAGCGTAACCGGGGAAGCGAGAAACGGATAAGAATACACATGTCAAGTGATGAACACCCATATAGTCTCGAATGAGATCTGGAGATATACTTTGATGTGCCTTGTTAGCCGCCGCCGCCGCCGAAGCATCTGGGGCAAAGTAGAAGGACTGGGAGATACTTTGACGGAAGTATTTCTGACAGGACCGCATTGTATTCGCATTTAGGGTACGTTTTATGTGACTTGACTCTAAAGCACAAAGCCTTCCCCCGCCGTTAACACCTCAACGCCACTCTCGGTTATCCTGTAGTACACAATAAGTAGAAGCCCTGAGCCAAGGAAAGGGCCACGTACAGCAAAGTTTCCTCGAACTGCGCACTTCTCTTGCCATCAATAGTAGTCGCGGTCCAGGAGTCGTCCCAATGTTGCGTGTCCCAGTTAGTCCCTAAGTTGATCATCTAAGGGAACGTGAGTCCCCCGCGTAAACACCTTCCATTAACTCAGGTACTCACTGGTTCGATGGTGAAACACTGATTCACGATCAAGAATCAGTCGAGAAAGGACCTTCAAAAGCCTTTGAAAATCCGCTCACCATTCCTGGTCGCATGGTGCCTACTGCCTTGTTTTTGGCGTAATGAGGGATATTAGGGGCAGTGTGGAAGAGATCGTTGACGCCGTGCCCGGTGTAAGTGCGGACAACCGCACAGGCATTGGCTTTTGCAATTGGCTCACTGACAAAGTCAGCCCCTGGAAGAAGTACACTAGGTGACTGACTGACATGGCTTTTCCGATGTCACGAAACAGTGCCCCTGGCTTGCACGTACGTATTGCTGCATCCAGGCACTCGCGTGTTGTTTGGATAAGTTTTGCCGACTCGTCGTCGATGTTCCCGACTGGGTAAGTAGCATTGAGGTCGCTGTGGAAACCTAGTAGACGCGGATCAGACTTGGTGGGACAATAGAACAAAGTTATTCACCCTGGTAATAAAGCGAGATATCTAAAGAATCCAGTCAAAACAATGAGTGCGCAGGTAAGCGTGCATATTCACCAAGATTGATGATGTCACCGTCCCTCAACTTTCGTTGGTCAGGAATACCGTGACAAATAGCTTCATTGATGGACCTTGGACTGCTTTGAGACAGAGATCCTATACACAAAAAATAGCTTACGTGCAGACAGATTTTGGAAAATTCCGATAGCCAAGCGGAGATGGGTATGCGTTGCGATCGATGATAGCTTGATGGACGATTGCGTCAATTTCATCTGTGGTAATTCCCGGACGCACGTGTGACGCAGCTAGATCAAGGACTTCCCGCCCTAACTGGAGAAGAGAATGAGCGATGATATCATTCGAGGCGTGGCAGGATGACAGGAGTATGAACGAGTAGAGTGAGTTGACACCTACGCGACACGCAACACGCATTTTCTCGATTTCGTCTGGGCTAAGGATGCGCGGAGCATGCCCCAGCGTGCGCATTTCCGAGATAGGGACCCCTATGAAGAGAGGACCATCAACGTGGTGTCCAGATGATTGGAATACACCCACCGTCGTCACGGAGTGCATAATCAGGACGTGGTATGTGATCAGGGACTTGACGCTTTGGTGAAAGCGGGTAAACAGGTCGCAGAGCCCCAGAATAGCTGTAATTTGGGAATGGATTGAATGTTCCATCTTCATGGGCAGAATGTGAGATGGCTTGGATTAAACTGTCACAAGTGAATGGTTGAGATCTTACCTTCAACAGGGCCGCGTGCAAGATCATGGATAACTTTATGTATTTTCTAGAAGCCTAGGTGAGAAGGCGTACACTAGTGATTGAACGAGCTGTACCCCTGCAAGATAGGTTGGCGAGGTGCGACATGAGGAACGGAAGCATGACTCACAATTTGCCTTGAAGCATTCTTGTCCGCAGAAGAAGGAGCCACGGATTCCTAGCCTTGAGTATGTTGTCAGTGACAGCACGTAGGTACCCGTTTTCAAGGACATACTTGTTGCAGGTCGGGCATTCTAGTCGCGATGGGGGATTTCCTTGGGGGCAGCTCGTGCTTTGGCACAGTACAACTGATTGCGAACTCATAGCATCAAACACCTACAGATCTATTAGCAACAAATGCTCGCCTGATGGCCCACCGTGCTTGATTATAGCTTGATCGAAAACCCAAAGCCGAAGCAAGTGTGGTTGGAACACACGTGATCTCAGGCTAAACTGTAGACAATGTCTTAGACAAGGTCACAACCTCGTGCTAGTACTACTTGGCTACTAGTGCTACGCTACAACCATAGCGAGGGTAACTCATCGATGCCGCGATTATCAGTGTCATGGTGAATCTGTCAAAACACACCATGCTGAACGTCCAGTATTCAATTCCGTCACTGTTTGCTCTCCCCGTGTTTGAGAGTTACATCACATGTTAGGAGATCGCGGCCCCAAGGCCTCACCCATCATGCGTGTTTTCCTCAGGCGCGTCCCTTTCAACGTGTTTGCCAGAGCGCCGGTATTCCGATCCCCAACCCTGAATCTGGCACGGTGACTTCGCGTGAGTCATCCGCACACTGTGCCCACAGACGTATGGTTGAATACTGATCGTTGCTCTCTTATCAGTTGCCCAGAGCTACATTGGAATCGTTTACAAATGGCTATGACCTCTGTTCAGATCAGGGAACCGGAACGTGAAGCCATGCATGTCATGGTCCAACTAGCTTTCATGTCAGCACGTGTAGCAAAGGTTGTGTTTGTGGGCTCGCAGATATAGGGCGAAGATACTTGCTTCTCCTGGCAGGGTCAAGGGCCTCGTCGCATTGAAAGCATGTCAATTATTGTATCACTGCGGGGTTTGCCTAGTTCATAGGAGAATTATCTGGTCAACGATCGTGATTGTAAGTAAGTGAAGTGCATGCGATGATAGAAAGCATTAAACTGTAGCGAAGGTAGACGTATTGGAAGAATAAGAGAAATTAGTATCGTGGTGATAATTGGAGCGATCGTCTACTCAGTTATAACATTATGCGAAGAATGGGTAATGAAAGCTGACAGCGATATGCTTGAAGGAGCTTAGAAAGGAAAGGCAAGGGGCGGATCACAGATGCCGAATATGCAGTGGGGATGGGAATGCTCATCGTGGATGAGCGAAAAGTGTGGTGGATACAGTCGGCAGAATCGGTCCAGCGGGATACCAGGCCGACTGTATGACCCTGACCCGTGGGGGGGGGGGGGGTCCGACAAGGGAACCGGCCTCGTCACCGTCTCCGGGGCTCAAAGTCGACTTTGAAGGAGATCGGAAGAGC
>JBBPJZ010000025.1:0-54572 GCA_038089015.1 Chalciporus aff. trinitensis
GAAAAGTCATTATTTGTGCAAGGAGGCAAGTGGTGAGCTTACCTTGAACTCGTTCATGATGGGTACTATTTCGTCTTCAAGCGCCTCATTTGTCACTTCTCCGCCCCGTAGATCGATCTTGTTTCCGACGAGGATGACAGGAACCTGTGGCAATGTGAGGGGAAGATCTGGGAACAGAAGGCACGACGAACATTGACGCCCAGCTGACGAAAGTGAGGCAGCCAGAATGTCGGTATGCGGTCGAAGGAATTTGGGCTATCGATGGCATAGACGACACATATGACGTGGGCCTTGCGAATTTCCGATTCAAGATGTTGCTTATCCTGTGGGCCGGCTTGGAAGAATATTAGAGAGGGGACAAGATGCAAATGAAGTGTACCCACCGCCGGAATCGACGATGTAGGTTGTCACGTTCTCTGGGGTGACTTCTGGTGGGATGGTCACCTCTGGAACGACGTGCTGTACCTGTCATAAGGGTAAGAAGAGCGGCTAGGTCTGCTGAGCGTAAGGACATGCATGTGCAACGAAGGACTCCTTGATGAGAGAGGTGATGATGGTGCTCTTTCCTACACCATCTGGTTGGGGTGAGCGAGTGTAGCGGGGTGAATTGAGACACATACCATCGCCAACGAGGAGAATGCGGACATCCCGTCGCATGGTCGTCGTCGCTACTTGCACTACACGGTCTGGCTAATGAGAACTAAGGGTACTAATTGTTAATGGTAATAGTACTAGATGCATGCGAAGTCAAAGTCCTCTATTATGTCAGCCAATCCGCTAATTAAGGCTTCCATTACCGGAGCTCGGCAACTCAAGCGCTCACCATCGTTCGCGACGACGACGAGCAAGATAGACACGTCCCCAACGATGGACATAGCACTGCCAATCGACGTACTCTTACTTGTCATAGAATATCTCAAACTCGAAGATCTTGTCAGCCTCAGTGCGACATGCAAACTCTTACACCATGCTGTATGTCCGTTCGTCGCCTCGCTTACTCTACCTTACATCCAGCTAGGTGCGAGACTTTGGTTGGTCCATATACCTCAGAAACAACCAAAGACATTCATTTACACTCCATTCCGCCCGGTCTCGATGGTCACCTCTCGACCAGGTTCGTTATAACACTCTCTCAGACCGAGCATGGTCTCGTGGAAAGTTTATCGCACGTCCCTTGTCCCGCCCATGGCACGGAAAGCTACAGCCCACCATTGCTATATCCTTCTCTAGATTACTGGTCGCTGCCGGCCGTATCATCTATTCCTATGCTATCCGCGATGGCCTCACCGGATCTTCTTCCACCACGCTCGCTTATGAGGGCTCATATGCCTTCACTCTTGATCACGGTTTGGTCGGACGTGACATTACTAGCATGGCGTTCCTACCAGATGCAGGCGATGACCGTACTGTTTCCCTCGGCTTCGAGGACGGCTTCGTGGAACAAGTCTATCTCCCACCCCACGACGTTCCCAGAACACGAGTCAATATCGAGCGTTCGTCGAACAGCACGTTGCATTACCACGGAACCGACGTAGTAGAGAGCCTATCCTGCTCCTCTCATACACTCCTCTCCTTGTCTCAATGTGGTACCGTCTCTATTACCGACCTCTCCACCACCACATTATCCTCGACATCCGCCAACCTGTGCGTAAGAAGCTGGACGAGCTATCTTTGCATGTCAGCTTCCTCTCCATATGCATCGTTTGGTACCACCTCCACTACCCCTCTTTCCATTCACCACGTTTCCTCCTGCGGCATATCTCATACCCCATCCTTTGTCTTCTGTTCACCCAAGGGCCGCCCCTCGGCTGTGTATGGGATTACTGGTGCTCCACCCTCTTCACCCATAGGCTCTTCCCCACAGATCATTGTTTCGGGTTGGTACGACGGTGCAGTCCGCATATATGACCTACGTGCTTCCAACCACTCCGAGCCATCCACTCCAACAACTCTACGCCCTGTCCTTACCCTTCAAGATCCCTGGTCACCTGAGCCTATATACGCTGTTTCTTGTGGAGGCGGGGGTGCCAGCTTTGTTGCTGCAGGAACAGCTCGTCATAGCGTCGTCGCTTTCTGGGACGTCCGCCATCCTTCACGAGGTTGGAGCGTGCACGCTCCGGGAAATGATTCATCCCCAGTGTACTCTGTCGTCCTCGAGAGTTCTAGGTTCTTTGGAGCAACGCAGAGTCGGCCTTTTGTCTACGATTTTGGACCCGGAGTCGCAAGGGACACATACCCTGATATCGCTGCAGGTAGTCGCAGAGGGAGTGCCGATGATCGTCTCAATTTAAAGGGTAATGGGATTGGTTATCAAGTGTCGAGGTACTCTCACGGAAGGACAGGTGTTTTTTGATTAATGGGACACGAGTGCGAAATTGAATTTCGCTGTCATTTCACTGGGCGATTTGGCAGGAAAACCTTCTATTCTTTGTTGTAAATTTTGTCTACAATACCCCAACACCCATACTATTGATAACCATTCTCGTGTCCCTCCGGAGTTGATACTCGTCGCAAGGATACATCTTATCCTTGTATATGGACCGTTGGAACAACTCTCAACTCGCCGCCAAGGGTCCCTCGCGCAGGCATCGGTCCTAGAATCGGCTGGTCAACGTCACGACGTTTCGGTCGACCGTTGACCATCTTGAACCGCCCCTGTTGTAGATGGGCCCATGAGCACACACGAAAATTCGATTGATGGCAACTCGCCTTCCCATCCAATTTGACGCCCTCAGCGAGATAGTGAACAGAGTAATGGTTCTTCACCATCCTACCCAAGCCCTCAAGGACAAGTTTATCATCTACCGCATTCCGCCACTGTCTCCGCATGATGTGCTGGACGAGATTTTGTGGAATTCCCCTTCCATCTTCTTCCGTGAGATTGTGCAGGTCAATCCGGTACTTGCAGTCGTCCATAGGGCACAGCCAACGTCCATCCACGTCCGGTAACGTCGGCGTCCCTTGCAATGGCCAAGGAATCTGATCCACCGCAGTATGTCCCTCACTGTCCGAGTCACTGAATACCGCGACCGATTGGTCCGAGAAATCCGATGCATATGTCGCTCCGCCCTCGTCTCCTGAGCTCGCCGAACTGCTCTCGACTGGGTCAGAAAAAATGCCCCTCTGCTTTTGAAGGTTGGCCCTTTTTTGTGCCAGTTGGATCTTGCGAGCCACGACTTTGTTTGCCTTGCCAATCACAGGGTTTTGTCTGACCATTTCGTTAAGTTCATCGATAGAATCGTTTCCTTCCTCTTCGTTCTCTTCTGCTGATTCCTCATCCTCATCCACCCCGACGGGCCAACCCCACCGCACACCTTCTTCGGCAGCCTCCTTCCTCTCCCTCCGAACATCTTGTACGAATTTCATCCAAGAGCTAAGATCAAGCAACTTGTTCCTCCTCACTTCACCATTCGTCACCAGCCACTCTGCGTGTGCGGCGAACAGTCCCAGCACTTCACTCGTATGAGGCTTGAGCAAGGAACGCGGCGTTCTCGTCCTTCCCCTTTCATCGACGTCGGAATCATCCTCGTCGTAGATGATTCGTCGGTGTTTGTCTGCTGCTGGCGTCGCGAAATCTGAGATGTACTTGTTGACGAACCATCTTGGAGTCCGTTTTTTCACGGGGACGTAGTCATACTTGCCGGCAATCTTCTCCACGAGCTTCAGGAGCCGCCATCGCCAAAAGAAGTTTTCCGAGCGGGAGTACGTTGAAACGTCCATCGTGGCGATCTCATAGTTACGGAAGCTAGTAACATTAAGAAAATCCAACCAGATACGGGACGTATTATGGATAAGGTACTTACTGGGCCTTTGAACTCCACGACAATCCATCGGGTACATGGCGAGCTGGTAGTCAATGTTGAGGATCAATCAGCCGTTTAACGCCAGCAATTGAACGTACACTGCATAAACAACGCCGAGAAGTTCTTTTCTCCTTGGATGTTGATAACCAGCTTTATCTCCTCATCCTCATCCCCGTCCTTCCATGTAGAATCCTTTGACGTCGCGAGAAGATTGCTTTCAAATAGACCTTTCACTGTCAATGGTGGCACTCTACGTTCCCCCTCCCTCATCGCCCGTTCGCCAGCGCGCAAGTTGAGTTCCGTTTCGACGGTGTTCACCCCAAACTCAGAGAGCCAACGTGGGTCGGGGATCTTCAACAGTCCCCGGAAGCGGAACTTGCGATTGTCTGGTCCATTGTCCAATGGACGTTCGGACTCGTCAAGGCTTGGGGAGAAGAGACGTCAGAAAGGTCGCAGGGATGGATTGTGAACTGACTACTGGCGTACCCGGTAATGCGTCCATCGCGTTCGAGGACGAACGAGTATAGGACAAGTTTACGGCCATTCTTCATTTGACATTCAGTTTCGTTCAGAACATCGCGGTCATGGTATGGACCTAGGGGTTTCTGGAGTATATCTTCGAGACTTCTGCGATTCATGATACCGTGTCCCAATAGTTGTGTGTGGGATGTCGAACAAGGGACGTTAATACAGGCATCGACCTATGCACGGCGCGAGTGGATTCAACTCGGGCCTATCACGGTGATGCTGTGTGATGTTCCAACTCCCCAAGACTCTAGTCCCGTTACACATTCGTAATCATAGGTTTCATAGTCGTTAGCTAGCTAGCTACTTCCGTGCGCACGTACAAGAGAGAAACAATTATTGCAACAGCAAAGACGTATATCATGTATGCAAAAAAAAGTGTATGCAACGAGTCAATGTTCAATGATATATCAATGGAAAGTAGGATGCGGGGGAATTAGATCTTAGATGGACCATAGAAGACAATTGGGGGCAGCAAACCGAGATTATAAGATTTAAAAAAAGAACAACAGTCGAGAAAGACGACAGATTGGGAAGTCGTTAAACGAAAAATTAGAGGGTAAACAATTAGGTCCCAAAGCGAAGCAGGAAGATTAGGCAGATGTGGGCTGTTGCGCCTGCGAACGTGTTGCCCAGTTAAAGAGGTGGCGCATATCGCTCGTGGGAGGAGTATCAGCCGGCTGCTTGGGCTCAACAAGCAGACTATTGTGTCATAGCCAAAGGTCAGCAGGCATGGCGTAGTGAGTGATGCAACACACCTCCTCCTATATAGATCTTGAAGATCTCCATGGTCCTTAGAGTTTTCAAATGCTACGTTCAGGTATTCTTGAACTTCCGGAATCTTCTTGAGATTATAGGGTACTTGGAAGCGCTGCATATCTGTGGATGCAATCACGATCCGGCTCGCGTTCGAGGTAAATTTCCAACAAACCCACCTTGAATGATGCGTGCCAGCTTGTGGTACTTGTTGAAGTTCAGTAGTTTTTTACCCGGCGCCAGTGGGGAATCCCGATACGAAGGATTGCCCTCTCGGCAGAACGTCACATCCGTAAGATAAAGACCTACGGTGTGATGAGTACATGTAGGTCGCCGTCTACGAGACATAAAAATACCTAAGAATGGTACGGCTGGTGGAGCGGTATTCCGCAGTCTGCTGCGATACTCGTGGTAATTGCGACTGTGGTCAGCCAGTCGTCGCAAGGCCTCCAACTGTGCCTTGTTCTTTTGGGGAACACCCTAAGAATACCTCAGTATAGACACGAAATCCACAGCTGTTAATACTCACAAGCCAGGTCTGGTGTAGGCGAGAAATAGTTGAAGAGTCAAGGGCTGCTAGAATCGAACGGGGGGTGCTGAAGTTATGGAGAGATGTACAGCGCTGTACGTATAGTCCATTCAGCTCGACTCCAACGAGTCATGAAGGATGCTGCTTACGTCCGCAACCTTGATGAAAAACTTGACAAGGTGTGTCCGTTTCTTCGTATCGTGTTCGTTCAGGATATTCTCAGCCACCCAACCCGTAATAACCGTGCTCAAGGACGACACGGCCCGAACATTCACAGGGGGTTTCGCTCCCTCTTGTCCGGTCTCCAGGACCTCCTCGGGCTGGATTGCGCAGTAAAGATCACACTCCATGATCGTGAGCTGTCTTGCAAGCTCAAGAGCGTCGAATTCAGTAACAGTGACAGAGTCAAAGTTCCTGTTCCGGAGGTTCGCAAGAAGCGTTTTCGTCATCATAGGTCGAGGGATCTCGGAAGGAGAGAAGGCTGGTGGATTGATAGACATCCCTGGATCACGAATGCGTTCGCTCTTCGGGCTGATTAGGTTCGCGTTTGCGCTTTGGCGCAGGGTAATGAGATCGAGGATACGCTGCGAGGGTCCAGAGAAGTAGGTCTGTAGTGCATCGCGGGTGAAGGCCCCCAAGTGTGGGAGGGCACCATCGTCTACACCCGGCCGCCAATACATTTCCAGCCAGGTCTTGACAAAGTTTGATACACGAAGGCGGATAGGGATCCCCTTGTGCTGTTGCCACATATGCAGATCTTCAGGCGAAAGGTCGTCGGGAGGCATAATGTTGTACCGTTGGATGATCGCATTGACAAGCTCTAGTGGTGTTAAGAACAGCCTGAACGTCAAGAAAAATACAGCAGAGAATGCAGCATCGACAATGCTGTCGTGAGGAGTCATCTTCTCGATAAGAACATCCAGAGAGGCGGCGACAAGGTGACCCTCTGTGTTGTATATGACATCTTCCACCGAATGGTCATGACCCAGAGGATCGCGTTTGACGTCCAGGGTGACGGGTAATGTATCATCTTGTACGAGCTGCTCTTCAAGCGCATCGGAAGCCGCCTGGTCACCTGTAGCATCTTCAGAGGTAGCATCGACGGGCTCCAACGAGGGAGAACGCATATCTCCGTCATCTAGTGCGTCAAGATCGCCGCTTGGACGTGAAGGAGCGTCGAGTTCATCGAAAGAGGTGGGGGCTGTATCCTGCGATTCTTCGGATGATTTCGAGTGGCCAGTGAGAACGGATGAATCGGAAGAAGTCTCTTGGATCTGTGCGGGAGGATTCGTTGTGAGACCCACGGGGAGATGACCTTGAATCGTGACATCTTCTTCATTGGCACTACTCTGAGACGATTCTTGCAAGGGAGACGGGCTTCCCTGGCGTCTCGAGAACCTATTCGGTGTGAACGGAGCAGAGTTTGGATCCGTTGTGGGGACTTGTATGATAAACTGTTGCTCCGCTGATGTCCGACTCAAGCATATTTTGACCGCGGAGACGCAATCAGCACCAGCTTTGCAAGCCGCCGTTGCTGAGCGGATTAGTGACGCTTTCTCCGACTCCTCCGTGACGTCCGGGGGAAGAGGGACTGTAAGAAGTCGAACAGACTCTGCAAGCGAGCTTGTTACATTATACAGGCCCTCCTTCGCAGATTTGAGATTGCCGATTTTATGTTTGGGAATCTCAGAGTGCCTCATCACCGCTTCGACGATCGTAAGTAGCTTACAAACCACCTCGACAATCTCTCGCACAAGGTCATACATATGACCCGTGCTGGAGGCGTGTGATGAACGTGTATGGGAATGTGCGTGACCGATAAAGGCGGCGATGGTAGATAGGTATTGATCATGGGTATACTTCAGCGCCTCCATAACTTCGGCGGAAGTGGAAGGTCCCGAGGGGAAGGAGGGTAGCACGAGTGGCTTTGAAGATTCGATGGAAGAAAATGACGAGGATGATGAGGTACTGCTTATCGACAATATTCCCGGCTTGTGGCGATTACCTGGAGAACGTTCATACGCAAGATATTGTTCTCTCTTCGGGCGGCCTATGGCCGGTCGATGCGGGAGTAAGGGAGTAGAAGAGGAATTCGAATCTCGATATGATGGCGATTTACGCTGGAAACGGAGGTCTCCGAGGCTTTTAGTCCGTAGAGTTGTGGCAGCTACACTTGTAATCTCCTCATGGTCTCGTGACGTAGCGTCTCCGGGGATAGGGAATTCGGTTGAGGATCGGGGAACTTCCAGCGAATCTGGAGGCGTTGGTGTTATGGTGGCGAGGTCAGGTGAAGTAGGGTCGGCGTCTAACTCTGCAACACCATTATCGATAGAGGAAGGGGGTCGCCTCTCTGGAAGTTCAACCCCGCACTGGACTGCTACTGCCAAAAAGCGCCGAACCTGTGAAAACACTTGACCGCCCAGCTTGAGCATTCCTTCAATTTCTGCATCCCGTACATCCTCGTCGGAAGCATCGTCGGAAGCCCTCCTGGCCTGTGAAACAAGGGCAGCCAAGACAGAAAGAATCTGTTTTCGTTCAAACGCGAGAGGTGGAAAGCGTTTAAGGAGGGGTGCCTCGCGAGAAAGGCACTCCACAGAGGATAGGATGAAACGAACGCAGGATATGATGCATGCTGTGGATGGCTGAAAGTGTGTGATGCGATTGGACCGAACCGCGCTCTGCAGGAGTGATAGACTCTGCAACAGATTTACCATAAGGGGCGGACAATATGACGCGATGTCAGAACCGAGGGCCTCTGTCACCAGAGGGCGATGGTCCCGGTGAGAAGAACCGCGAGCAGGCGTCGTTGCCCACGACATAGCTGATGCAGCTGACATGGTATGCGCATGACGTGAACCCAGTCGAAACTGCAAAGTTTCAGCCCAGTGTTTGAACTAAAGAGACCATGATCATTGAGAAACACTCACCGACGGGCGAGGTAGTTCCTCCGTCAGAGATATTACGCGCTCATCCGAACTAACGTAATTGCTCGGAAACCATCCTCGCTGACCATGCAGTTCACCATCCCACCACCCGCTTGGGTCGCGGTTAAAGACCCGGATGACCTGACCGGCGCGAAACGAGAGGCAGGTCGCATTTTGCTGCTGGGAGACAAAGTCGTGGAGCGCAAGCACGAATTCTGGAAGCGATGGTTGAACCCGCACTGTCTCGTCAGCAGAAGGGCTAGCCGGGCGGGATTGTAAATTCCGGGCAGGTTGCGGCAATTCATTTCCGGAGTCAGGTAAAGGTAGGTGATGCGAGGAGGACGCGGACGAAGGACACGGAGACACGACAGAAATTGAGGAACTCGTGGATGCGTTAGACCCACTGCGCGAACGCATCCCAGCCGGTAGGGACTGGGGAAGGATGATGGGAGAGGTTGCATTTGAGGGACCTGCAGACCTTGTCGAAGTTACATTGTCTCGGTGTACATCGGTATTGATCTGTAGACGGACGGGGGACATCGTTCAGAGGATATTCTTGCTACCGAGATCTATCAGGGAGGCAGCGGGAGTTGGTATGAATCAGTTGACCTGGAATCACTTCTGTGAACCCTGCTATTGCTTCTCATAGCACGGACTGAAGACATACCAAACGACTGGTGTGCGATAGTGTTCGCAGTGTATTGGCTGGGACTCGGCACAAGAGGGGAAGGTCGCGCAGCAGGAGTATGGCGAATAGAAGGGGGTGCCAGTGCAGACGGGTAGAAGAGTAGCGCGATCACAGGGCGCGAGGAAGTAGATTTCCAGAATCGAAAGGGAGCCGAGTAGGAAGCGAATACAAAAACTGTAGACTGGATAAGAATACAAGATTTCGGTCGTGAGCGTCGTGAAGTGGGGTCGGCACTGGCGGGGCACGTCGAGAGCGCGAGACCGAGGAGTCGAGGACAATCCTGAGTCGAACATATGATCCTTGGAACTTGACTCTCAATAACACACCAAAACAGTACAACAACCGAACAATTATGCTCTGACTTCACGTATATCGATATCCTTGGCTCTTGAACGATTTTTTAGACTATTAGTACACAGCCGACAGCAACCCCCTGAACCACCTTTCCTTGTCAAGCCTGCTGTCGGGAGAGTTTCCTTCTGATCACTTTCGTTCCCCATCTAGCCGCATACCAACTGCAGACTATGATGACGAACGTCCCAACAATGGCAGCACCAATGTACCCAGAATTGTTATTCGCCTTGGGAATATTTACATCAATATTCGTTATCTGTACAAGAAACGGATCGTGGCTCACCACCGCCCAAGCCCTCCACCATTTTCCAGCCAATCCCCCACCATCACTACCGGACGCTGCTGCTTGACACTTAGCGCAACTAGCCCCGATTAGTCCCATTATCTCTATCAGTGAGATACTGAAGAAAGGAGGGTCAAAAATTTCGAACCGTTGTTGGCCCATCGGCCGCTGGCTCACCTGAATGCAAGCAAAATGCTCATCGTAGTCAAAACAATGCTTAGCTTCGACATTGTCCTCCGTTTAATCTGGGTCATGTAATCACCATCTTTCGCAGCGCTTTCAACGTCACATGTCTTGTTGTCCGTCATTGTGCCGTCCGCTCCAGAACCATCAGACGGTTGGTCGAGGCGAATGGTCGCCATTTCTTGTGCTCCCTCTGGAGGTGGATCCACAGCAGTGACCTGGGGATATTGAGAAGCTTGGCCGTCAGGAGCCGTCGAGTGGGAATTTGGTCGCTCAAAAATTCTCCATGAACGATCGGCGAATCCAGAGTAAGAATAAAGCATTAATATGGAATCCAGAGAATCCACGAGGGTCATTCCCGTCGTGAACAATAACTGTTGAGACGTATGAGTGACAGGAGACCGTGGAGAAACGGAAGAGTCGCACAGGTAAGATTATGACCTGGGATGGTGCCATCGTTGTCTTTCCATGACTATCCTTCGCCAGTGCAGAAATAGCGAGTAGAGCTATTGAAGAGGCTGTATCAAAACCTGTGGCACAAATCAGAGGTAGTTTTAGACGAAAAATCCCCAACTTACCGAGACCAAAGAGGATGCCTACGGGATACATCTAACAACGATATGGTGAGGTGTCGCGTACAATGCAACTTGAAGGAGTGTGATGTCCACTAACCTTCCAAGGGCGATCCACGAAGTTGACCAGAGGGCCAAGTAATCTCATCATCAACATATTTTCGCTTTTAGGAGGTTCTGGGACTGCGCCCCCATTCTCTCCGTGTGCTTTGTGTTTCGTCTGTCCGTCAAATGGAACGTTGAAATCAATGCGTGGGTTGTTGTGACATACCCAGTAGCGTCGATGCAGAATTTTCCAGAGGATTATTGAATTAGCCAGGCCGACAATGAACAGGAAAGAAGCACTAGTGGCCGTGCCTGCGGGTAAATATATCCGCCCCTTCAACATTGCTCTACCCGGGAGCACCTTACGCACCCACTATTGAGCCGACGTTTCCGACACCAGCTAGCTTGTTGTAAACGCTTGTGCTAATCACTATAGCGACATTCTGGCCGTGAATATCAACCTGTAAAAGGGTGCACAAATAGATCATGGTCAGAGCATACCACTACAATGACGATTGTGCTATGGCCCAAGGAAAAGAACAATCCACATGTTATTGAAAGTCGACCGTGACCAATTAGTGTTCGGGTTGCGTTATCGATTGCACTGGATTGCAGATTCAGTTGCCCTTTGATCGTTCATTGAGCCAGTGCCGAATGCGGGGGCGACAACTTACTACAGTAAAAGGGTGATTATTAAATCGACCTTATGTGGTCTGCATCAAGCGCTATGTGTATGTGCAATTCAGGGATATAACTGCCAACGGGGAAGGGCACGTGCTTCCTCACCATGTCGCAAACCAATTGTCTGTGGGAGACAACCAATTAGGCGATGAGTGAGCCTTCAATTCGTTTCACATACGCACCCATGCAAGGATAGCAAGGCCTAAGATAGCATGAGATCGCGCTGCGATGGCCCAGCAGATGGCGTTTGCGACGACCTGGAGTGTAATCAGCAGCAAGGAGCGTCCGAATACGGTGAGGGAGGGTATCCTGTGATTCAGGAGCAAAGGGCAATTACGAATAGCAGCGTGCAGTGTCACCATAGTAGTACAGCGCTGAGGGACTACTAGTGATAGAACGCCTCATTTATTATTCGGTGCTAGTACTCATAAGTACTAGATATGTCGGTGTCGGAGAGAGATACAGTCTTGCTTAGTCAGCTCAGCAACCAGAGCAGTCCACGGGGAATCCTCGTACGTACATAGTCGTGTCCATGTTGTCCTACATTTACAGTTTGTAAGTATCAATCCATTCATCAAGTACTCATCCTACTTCAACTCTTCTACAGTATCCATAATGCATATCGATCAATAATACCTCTCCCCGAACATCGCATACCCATACAATCACACCATGTCCCCCAGCTGCTTCTGCCATTAATCCCCTTTTTCTTCTTGGCCTACCTCTCAAGGCGTCCAGATACCTTCTACCTCAGGCTGTCGCTGTTGCCTCTGGTAGTATGTCTGATCTTTGGCACATACTTTCGTTTCATGTACACGGATCCAGAACTGAACATCTTCAATTGGGGTCAGGGTAAGCTTTGCTCAATATCGTACTCGTCCGCAGCAGAGTGTAACACAGCACTGCGTATCTGCATCTATCGCTATAGGACTTTTCGCTGAAGTTATGTGCGGTAAAGCGATTGACTTCGCGTGGAGGAGGGAAGGCATGCTAAGAGTCGGCGAAAGGCAGCCGGGCATTCCAAGTAAACAACACTCTGTTCAGCATCGTTCCAACGGCACTCTTAATGGTAACACATTGCATGTCGATTCCGCAAAGTACACAGAACCACCAAGGAATTACACCCTACTCTCTTCGATACACGACACGTTCGAGGTGGCGCTTACCACCCGTGGACTGGGATGGCAGTTTGGCGCCGACCTGTACATTCCACCAGATCCGCGCCCACTCAAGCGTTCTGCCTTCCTATATGCCACTGTCCTATCCACTCTCAAACACTTTCTGGTTCTTGACGCTTTGGAATCTTTCATCAAACTCATACCAGAAGTCGGTTCACCAAGCGGAGGAACCATATTTAAACCCGACCTACCTCTTCCTCAGCGGTACATACTCTCCACTGCTATCCATCTCGCGACCGGAACGTGTCTCATTGCCGGTTTCGAAATGGTACATGGGCTCTTCACCTTGATTGCTCTCACAGTGCTTTCTAGCTCTCCAGCAATGTGGCCCCCCGTCATGCATAACCCCTGGATCTCCGAATCTTTGCACACTTTTTGGGCTAAACGCTGGCATCAAGTCCTTCGCCAGACTTTCTTGGTGTACGGGGGTCTCCCCGGCAAACGGTTTGCCGGAAATGTAGGCATGCTGTTGGGAACCTTCTTTGCCTCGGGAATGTACCACGAATTTTCGGCAACTATGCTGGGGAAGGGCTTCGACTGGGTAGTTGTGCTGTTCTTCATGTTGCAAGCGGTTTTACTTTTACTCGAGAAACTGTGGCGCATTGCCACTGGAAGAAGGGTCGGTGGGATATACGGAAGGCTGTGGGTGTATTTTTGCATTTTTATCGTGGGTCAACCATTGGGTATGTGCGTCGAGCCCATCCCCGTTCACCGCTCATAGCTACCTCCAGTGGATTCATGGCATAGCAGAGGTCTTGGTGGTGGGCGAATCATCCCACCTATGATTAGCCCAACTAGGCAGTTGTTCATTCCGGTACTTCGACGTGCCGAAGAGGCGGTTGGGTTTGGTTTTCTCTCAGCGTTAGAGACGTTCGTTGGGGGCAACTAGGTGAGGGTATACATGTGATTCAATCTACTTACAGATCTCAGTCTAGTTATGCTATACTCTACACTGTTCGTGACTGCCTTGAAATTCAGCATCGTAATTTATTAAGAGCGAAGACAAAACCCCGTTTCAGAACCGGCCAACACGCAATTCTGAGCCATTGTGATAACGTATAATTAAAGAATCGCGGGGGCATTGTTCGACATCTTCTTCACTTCCGCCCTTTCCGTGACTGGGGTGGTAAGTAGCTCCCCTTTCTTAGCATCACTACATTTCTGTGCATCCATTTCCAGGACTATTCTTTCAGTTCCCCGCCCTGACGCCTTTCCGAACCCACCGAGCAGTCGCTGAGTGGTTTTGATTGAGGAATGGTGCGAATGATCGATTACCGCCCTTTGCCCAACGCCCCGTGGTGTCTCGTGCGACTCCATAGACTGCGAATCGTGATCCCGTACAGAGGTCCCTCGGATCGCGGCGGAAGTCATTCCAAGGGCGGCAGCCGATGGAGCGGGGAGGGGGCACAGATCAGATGGAGAGAACGATTAGTCAACCGGTCCTCCCGGGCCAGTATTTGATGGCGGTACGGTATGGAAGGAGAACAAGAATGGAAATCTCTGCTATTTTGCTATCGAAAGGGGTGCCGAGTGCAACCTCACAACGCCACGTCGAGGTTGATCCGGTAATTGGGGGAATTGAGATCGTCTTTCGGATATCTTCCTCCATCCTTATCCTCCATTTTTATGTCAGATGCAGACTTGATCGTGTCCGGTCTGGTGGGGGTGATATTGCAACAGGCGGGTGGTCCAACATTTTTTGCCCGACGATCCGCTGGCTGCCATTTCTCTCTTTCAATTTCTCCATTGACCCGGGTCCGACTCCTATGAATGACGCTTCTTTGATGCCTCGTGAAACACATGGGATGCCTATGTTGGAAACACGAAGCCTTCCTGAAACCGTCCGCCCACAAACACCCACCTGACAACTGATCCCTACTTTCGGTCTGTTTTACCTAAATAGGGTACCTACACCTCGTTTCCACTACACCTTCCCCCTTTGAAATAGTAGTGTCTGGCACATGTTAGTCGCATGAGAGCTCCGATGGCTCGCGAGGTGAGTGCTAGCGCTGATCATCATCCACCCGCTGATCATGTCTAGAATATAGAACACCTGGCCACTAACCATATACAGTGGATGCTGTGTCCCGACGATACGGCTTCCTTATCTTCGCCCACCCACCGCCCCCTTTCCCCGGACCATACGGATGAGTCACGTTAGATCATCCTAGGACTTCGATACGTCCTCTGATCAGGCAAAACACGAGGCGCCGTCAGGCCAAGGCCCTATCGACGAGTGGAACCAATCGCTAAATACATGTTGTCGTCCCGTCTTCTCTATCGCTTCATCACCGCCATCGACCATATGCCAATCAAACCTTGAAACGGAATGGAAGCCCGGGTCAGCCAAACGACGACCCTGTGGCATCATCCCCTGACACTCGCCTTTCCCTATCCACGCTCTCCACCCTGTTTCTCAGACTTCTCTGCATGCGATTACGCCATGCGACGCGACGCAGTGACCTAGACCGCCCTTCGTTACGAGAGTTTCATTAAGGCCTTCGTTTCATCTCGCAACGGGAGACAATTCGGCTCAGTTGGTGCGTGTCAGACCTGTTGCTGTGTTTCTTGCTGTGATCAGACAATTACTCTCCCGAGTTCCATGTGACTTGAGGGGGCGGCATCAGACGCCATGACAGAAGCTTTTTTTTTTCGTCATTTGATCGAGGTGTGCGAGGGTAAGACTTGCCTCTTGAGGGAAAGCGTGTTTGTCCCTCTTGTTAAATTTCCGCGACAGAACGCCGCTGGCATGTCAAAAGAGACGTACGACACTTGTCCCGTTTTGTCATCCTCTAACTACTTGTATTTATAACGCCCCTGGCTCGTAAGGACATTAAGCAGCATAAAGCTCGTGGGCGTAACCCTTGGAACTCAGCGAAAAACAATTTTTACCTCATCATACTCCACATCTTATCAACTTTACCTCCTGCTGTGCCTCCACCCATCAGAGCAGCGCTTTCTGGATCTTTATGGACTAATTCGTGGAGTGCTGTTAGGCTAATCTATCAATATAATTCGCTCGCGAACAACGCTGTGGCACAGCTGTAACCAGTTTTATCGAGAATCTCCAATTCTCGACTGACCTCCACGTTGTCAAGGCGGCTACCCGAAACAGTGTTTCTCGTCAATGCAGTTGGTTATCATATGATTGATGCTGATCCAAGAACTCGAAGCACGAGGTGCTACTAGTACTAGTATAGAATCCTACCAAGTGTCATCCAAGCAGGACCCACCTCAATCCCCCCCCCCCTGGTGCGACAGCTCATCTTCCAAGTCCAGGGACACCTTGTTCCTTACAAGGACGATCAATTTCCCCTTGGCGAGGTCCTGTGAGATTATGGAATGCTTGACCGTCAACTTGCTTTGTTCCCGGTGCCGATCGATGATGGGCGTTTCATTATGTACTTGTTCTGTCAGCAGAACAAGCCACCGATTGCGCATGATCCTGTCAGCTGGCGCATGATTTGGACTTGACCAGACTTGACCCCGGCGTGGCGTGCCATTTTCAAATCAGCACGGGCCCTGGATCACGGCAAAAACTGGGGAGAATCGGAACACCTAGGAAGAGGGGAAGAGGCCAGCTCGATTTGGGGCTCTGATGAGACGATGATGAGCCGTACAGGAAAGCGACCGAGGTATGCGCATGATCGCAAAGGATCCACCCACCATCAGAGGGTTCGTTTCGAAATGTGATTCACGGGAACCAGATGACTTGGCGCTGCTGACGACAAATGGGATTACTTTACTCATGTGGAGTACTTGGAAGCTGAGGTGGTGCCCAGTACATCGAATCAGAAGCGGGTAATACAGCAAGTTTGCTTTTAGACATTTTTGGAAAAAGGGATGTATATATGCGTTCCCACGACGGAGGTGGCATACGATACTTAGGCCTCGGCCTCAGCAGCCAGCTAGAGGATTACTCATACATGGACAGACCATTTGCAGAGGCAGTGAAGAGGACCGTGACAGCTGTATGCAATTGCATGGGTCCGGTCTCTAGAAGTGAGCCCAGAGCGGTCATGAGATGCTTGGTCCTTGTCAGACACTTCAGATTCGTACACGGTTGACAACCTGAAATAGCAACAGAGCAAAAATAGAGGAGAGAAAACATACCGAGGGAATCGGAACGGCTCCTCAATACTATTCATATGGTCAGAGGTCCCGCATTGTTCGGGTCACCGACAAGGTGGCATGTAGTGACAGCATGACCGACGAGACTTCCAAGCGTGAGATGAACGTACCAGTGTGTCCCTGACACGTCGAACCCTGCTGGCATATGTTACCAGTTGAACTGGGTTGAATTCCTAGCTGAGAACATACCGAGGATATCAATCTCCTTGCGGAACCAGAGCCTGACGGCACGGGGTGGTGCAAGCGGAATGATCGGGGCGAATTGAAGTGAGAACTTCGTCAAAGACAAAAGGCAAAGGTATGCCACACTATCAACGCTGTCGCTCTGTGCTGAGAGAATGAGTTACTTGAGGACGTAGGACTAACGAAGTGACTTGCTATGCCAGGGAAAGGATCGATCGTGTTTACTCGAATAGTCCACTCCGCGAAGAGCGGTGCAAGCTTGCAGATCTTCGACCCGACTACGCTCGTTCCTAAATATTGCAATTTGTCACTCCTTGAGCTAAAAGGATAAAAAGAGAAAGAAAAAAGGCCAAAAAAAGTCGCGATCGACAGAAAAGTATATGCCGCACCATTGACCATTCGCAGCTTCACTCCATTTAGCGAGCTCGCTTTGGTCGACGGAAAATCTGCCCACTTTGGATGTACCAGCCTCGAGGCATGTTTCAGAACGTCATTCATATATATTAGCACCCAAACTGCGGGTTGTTCAATTTTCCTCACGCCTGAATCAGATTGCAGAGGAGTATAAAGTGACATCATGATACCTGAGCTGTAATGTAAGAGACCCCGGGAAAGAAAAAAAAAAGGCTACAGTATTGCTAACCTGCGGGGTAGAGGGACAACATATAACCAAGGTTACATGACAATCAAGACGTGAACAGTGGTCGTGGAGGGACATTGATCAATTAGCGTACACTTTCGACGAGACAGGGCGTGGGCGTAAGTACCAGGAAAGAAAAACAGGGCAAGTGGATAAAGAAATTGTGAAAACAAAAGAACATGACAATACTGCAAGGAGTGCATATTTAAATTCGACTTCTGACCCGTTTCAAAAAAGATATGCCACAAGAACGCCGACCATGCGAGCGTATAAACTCATCAACGAAAACAAGCAATCATGGTCCGTGCATCATCATCTCCTTCCGTAATGCCCAGCTTGAGGCGGCTGAGCCCAGTGGTTGTGCTGAGCGGCAGCGGCAGCAGCGAGCCCACCAAGGGGCTGACCACCCTGGCCACCTGGACCACCTGGACCTGGATAGGAGTACGGGGCGGGCATCATGTGTCCGCCATACATACCCGCATCCGTGGGACTTCCGGCGTGGTGCCCATGATGCTGACCATGAGGAGCGTAGCCACCCGTCGGCGACGGGCCGTACTGAGGTGACGACGGAACTTGCGAGTGTTGCTGTTGCGGGCTGGTCGGTGAACCAAGCGAGATTTGTGGGGGAGGTGGTGCTTGGGTAGTGGGTTGATGCTGAGACGCACCGGGAATGGAGAGAGGAGGGATACTGCTATTGGGAGTCTGTGGTGATCCAGGACCTGCACGACCTGCAGCGGAAGCGCCTGCTGTTGAGGGACGACGACGACGCTTGTCGCCAACGGTCGCGGTACGACCGCCGTGGGCGACTTCGTCATCGCCCTCTTCGTCGCCGTCTTCCTTTGTAGGCCCTGATGGAGCACCGACGGGACCACCGGGGATGGAGAGACCGCCAGGAAGGTTGGCGGCACCACCTGGAGTCATGGACATGGTTGCCCGGTTCATAGGTGCACCGACGGGCACGCTAGGTGGGAGAGCAGCGCCATGAGGACCCTGGGGATTTGCATTGAGACAAGCTTGGATGAGATTTTTACCCTCTGGTTGGGTGACGAGAGGTTGTAGCTTTGCGGTTGTGAACGTGTATACGAGGCCAGTCTCTGAGACGACGAGGAGGAGTACTTGAGTACCTGTGAGAGTGGACAGCTCATAGGCCTTTGCATGATTGTTAGATAAGCAATAGGCGAAGTCACGATAAACGCATATACCTTTTTCATTATGCCTGCGAAAGTGAAGCAGCATTTTCAGGAAAAACGCGAGAGAGAAAGGAAGATGATCGCATACCAGCTTTCCTTTTGGAGAATGTTATGTGACGTCTCGATTTATCTTGAATAAATTCGATCTTAATCTTGCGTCTTCCGGCCTTCTTATCCTTTGGTTTCTCCTCTTCGTCATCGTCGTCCCCGCCACTCTCGGCCGCGTCCTGATCATTGATGAAGCCGTCCTCTGGCACACCGCCTTGTGGAGGGAGATGCGGGGGAGGCTGTTGGTGTGGCGGCTGGGCGGGCTGGGGTGGCGGTTGCTGCTGTTGCTGGGGATCGGCTACTGCTTGGGTGGACAAATCGAGGCCCGTGCGCTGGCGCTTACGCATGGTGGGTGAGGTGGAGGTTGGGTCGTCTTGTAAGTTTTGACCGGAAAGGGAAGGCTGCTGACCGTGATGGGCCGCGGTCTTAGAATACGGATAAGATGGTGAGTTAGTGGAGGCAGATGGGAGATGGCGATATGCCATGTAGCGAGGAGGGATACAGTTGTGTTGTTAGCGACGACGAGGAAGAAGGGAGTTTATTGACGAGGGGATAGTTAGTTGTGTATGGATGTGCTTGTTGGTGACGATGTCAGCGGTGTGCGGAGGGAGTCCTTAAAAGGAATCGCTGAAGTTGGAAGGAGGTGGAAAAGGGAGGGAGTTGTCAACGGGGCGTGTGTCGTCTCAGTCTGGACGATCAAAAAAAGACAGCTCAATGTATTTGTTTATTTGGCTTCGTCGGAGTATTTCTTCACCGGCCAGGCACAATACGGTAATCCCCGGCCTATGCTTCCGCAGTCTCCGCTCCCACGATCACTCCGCTTCCGTAACAACTTATTTGGAATTCATCACCCATATATGGTTCAATTACCTCATCATTACCCTTTTTCGGTCACATGTCCAAATCGAGCCACAAAACACAATCTGGAAATCCAAGACCGACCCAAGTACATCATCATCCCTCCTCAAGGTAATACTATACAACACCGTGCATCGTCGCATCGTCGTACCATACCAGGAGTTGCCTCCCGTGGCGCTCAGCGCTCTTGGCCCCTATGGTTTTGACACTTGAGTTCATATATCATCTTTTATATTCCGTGTGCCCACGTCGTCTTCTTCGGCCATGTTGATCTCGTTCTGGCCAGGTAAGAGACCGTCATGTCAGCGTGGGTCAAATCATCGGTATACCAAGTCCAGCAAGTGCCTCCCAAATGCGATCATCAACGTCTTTGGCGCCTCCACGCAGTCGCACGCCCTCGAGCGCAATCTCGATCGCCCGCGCGTCGCATCGTCCATTCCACGGTGGTGGAAGGGCTTCATGCACGTATGATGCGATCTCCGTATCTAAAGCCCCCATATCAAGTCCAACGATTCAGTCATCGTCGACATCCTCAGCGTGTTTGAACACCAAACAACTCCACGACGTACCGCTCGGGTCCACAGATATTCGACTGAGGTGCAGCTCTTCGCAATCCTTGTCACGACACACACCGCCACCGGGCACTTCATAGTGGCACACCCGAAGGCCCGCATGCTGTCTAGTAAGCTGTGCGAGAGAACGGTGTATTGCCGCTTGTTTCAATCGCTTGAGGTCTGGAAGAGTGATAGGGGAGGAAGGGTGAGAGGACACGGAAAACGGGCGAGGTGCGGTAAGTGAATTAGGGGAGGGAGAGTGTACACTACGAGACCAGGAACTAGTACTAGCATGCGATGCAGTAGTTATCTCAAACATGTTGTCCAAAGAGGAGTCGAAGGCGCTTGCGTCCGGTCCGAATCGAGATCGAAGATATGGATATCGAGAGAGAGGGGAATCGTACAGACGAAAGCTACATCCAGATGATGTTTGAGGTGTTTCATTCCGTGATTGCGGCAATTGCAGCCGGGGAACCTATCACCAACAGCAACCATCCATTTACATCAGCACATATCAGCATAATAGGCCACACAGCCTCCATAACAAGGTAAACTGAAGCACGCACCTGTGCCGACGATGATGTTCCGGAATCACCGGCGGCAGAAGACTCTTGATGAATTTCCAGTCTTGATGAAGGGATCTAAACACATGATTACGGGGACGCGTTGTGGAGGGGAGGGGAAAAACAAAAGGGGGCGAAGTTAGGAAGAGGGAAGCAAGTTAATACCAAGAAAGGAACGAATTCTTGCCACTTGTGTCGTTTGTTCCTCTCCCGTGATCACCAAATCTGAGGGCCATCGCAAGAACAAGCCAACGTATCCACATGAACCAAGAAACAAGCGATGAGCATGGGCACAAATGCGAGCGCAGGACAAAGTGGGCGCGAGCGACGAACATACCTCGTTCATCCTCAGAGTCATCGTCCTGCGCGGAATGTTCGCGTCCTGAAACCCCCCAGTCAAACACCAAGAACAACATCGCCAGTGGTAGTGAAAATGAAATCACACCGGCGAGAATCCACAATAAAACCAGAGTAGAAACCAAACAAGAAAGGAAGATGCAAAAACAAAAATGGACAAATGCAAAGACAATCGTAATATATCGGGAGTCGCATCCACAGCAAGGTGTGCAGAGGGGGGGGGAGAAAACAAAAAAAAATATCAGCCGGCGGTCGGACTGGTGGAGAACCGGGAGAGAGAACCAGTAGTGGATGTCTCTTGGGCGGATAAGCCGTTTCGGCCATCGGTGGAACCAGACAAGCCGAAAACGTGGCTCATCGCAGAGTTATCGGTGGATAGGAGTTCTGTCTTCCCATCAGACACTGCGACCGGAGTGCCTGGGAATCAACGGTCAATGCAAAATCTCGACGAATGGAAGAACATTGGGTAAGTGATAGCGGGATGGCAAAGTGTCGCAAAATAGCAACGAGATCCACATTTGGTATCTCAATTTGGGCCGTTTGGGACAAATGGAAAGGGGAAGAAAAAAAGGGGATGTCATTCGATACGAACCGTGTTTTGATCTTGCACGCAGGACGGAACTGTAGTCGATCTCCCGATCTCGCGAGTCGTGGCGACCAAATGAAGTAATGAATGTGTCTTCATGTTTCACCGCGACCGTTGCTTCCGGACCTTGTGCTCCGGTGGCCGACGGAATCACTGGCGTCGACTTTCCAGATACCTATAGAACATCAAAAACATTTTTCAGTGAAAAGTTTAGAAGACCGACAGCCGCAAGCTTCTTCAACCTCAGCTCTTCCCTCTGTGCGATAAGTAGTCGCATTTGCTTGATCTCCTCCTCCTTTTCGGCAAGGGCAGTCGTAGAAGATCCCTGCGCCATTTGTCCTGGATTACCGTTGGAAACAGGCAGAGCCGACAAGGTCGGAGTCGCAGTGAGCCGCTGTGGATTACGCGCGGAGAATCCTGGAGTTGGAGTGACCGCTGGGGAATACTCGCGAGTGTCGACGTTCCCGATGAAATCCCCTCGAGCTTGGGCATCCCCATCATCCTCACTATCGCTCAATTCAATCACACAACGCCGACTCCCAATAATCCCAGCGAAACTACCAGTTTTGCGGCGGAGTAAAGGGCCACCATTGGAGTAACCATTAGAGGACGAGTTTCCATTACCACGCGAGGGTCCGGGACCATCAAAGTCGACAAAGTCCGCTGCAACGGGACGCTTCGTGCCCCGACGTTGTGGGTAGCCGCTGTCATCCATGCTGGCATAGCTCGGGTTTCCTTGGAGAGAGGGTGGGAGCGAGCTAGGTGTGTCCACGGGTATCGTTGCACGGCGATGTAGACCGTTGTTGGAAGGCTCTGAGTCGACCTCTGAACCCATATGGAACGTCGCAGGTGGGTCCGGTTCATTAGAAGTGGCCGAGGATAATGACTGAGCCGAAGAGGGACCCGCCGAGAACGTGGAGGTATCCCTGGACATGGCAACAACGCCAGGAAGGGGCTCGTCTATGTCCATACTCTCGGAGAAAGGAGTCATGCCGACAGACGACGCTCGATTGGGGTCTTCAGGGTCACCAACGTCCAGGTGCGGAGGAGGCTCAAAGGTCTTCAGAAAGTCTTCAACGGATTGGGGTACGGCATTCATATCAGCATCTTGATCCTTGGAGCCTGGAGGCTCGCTCTGTCGCGCCTTTCGGGAGGCAATGACAGCCTTGCGGGCCAACAATTCTTGGCGTCGTTGCTGCTCTATCATGAGCAGTGAATGAGAGTTAGAGAGATCGACAGATGACGGTGAGCTTGGCTCAGGCTTGACGTATGGAGAACGGTCGGGCGACGACGTTTCAGTATCGATATGTTCCATGCTCATACGCTCCGCAAGAGAAGCCCGGGCCGGAATGACGGATGGAGGAGGCATTGCTGAAGATGAAGAGTGCATGGACCGCGCGGATAAGGATGGAGAAACTGGTATAAGCGCGAGCATCTCAGGTGTTGGATATGGAATGAGCCCACTTATGTCCAGGTTGCTTGGAAGTCGTAGATTAAGTTCCGTAAAAATGTAGAAGAGAACATGCCGACTCAAGCCGCAGTCCAGAAGGTACTCAGGAGGGACACCCCATCCTAAGAGGTCAAGAACAATGTCCTTGGCGGTATTATACTGCTCTTGGGTCACTAGAAAAATAAAATGAGATGGCGTGATTGAGTTAGGAATCAGAACGAACTAGCTAGACCTGGCCTGACGTGGTTGACATCAAGTCGATAAGTAGAAGTCTCCAACACGAGAGGTTCGACAGGAGTAGAAGTGACTGGTTGCCATGAGTAGGCTGGAGGCTCGACAGGTTCGGACAACGATACTGTTTCAGTTTCAGCGCGAGAGGGCGGCCGTGGAGGTAAGGGAATTTCGGGTCTTGCAGTCTCCTGAGGGTGAGGTTGGGACACAGACGGCCGTTGTCTGGTCCTCGGCGGCGGCGTAGGTGAACGTCGTTGTGTAGGAGAAGTTTCAGAATCGCTTATCTCGCCTTCTTCTCGGATTTGACCATCTTCTATATCTTCCGCCTGCTTTGTCGTTACCGGTGTGCTGACGGAATGTGCGTCCGAGGGAGACTTGGTCTCCGTTTGTCGAGCGGGTGTTAAATCGTCCTGGGCGCCTTGACCGTAGTCGAGCTGAAGACTGGGTTCTGGGGCGATGCGTGGGGGGAGAACCGGGGCCTCTGGGGCCACTTTTCGGCGCTTTCGTGACAAAAGGGCTGCCGTACGGAGCGAGGACGCATTATCTAACGCGCTTGTTGATGAGGATGCGGACTGGTCTGACTGCGCCGGGTGGACGTCTGGGTCCATTGCTCTGCCAATGTCGAGCATGACGAGGGAGGTGACGAAGAGAGTCGTCGTTGCTGACGAGGGAGGAGGGACTAAAGATTTCTGATGACCCAGAATAGGATAGCCACATACGCACGGACCCCGTCTCTCCGGCTCTAGCTACCAGTAGCGAGTACTACAGACAACGAACTCGACGACGTCCATGACGTCCACAGTAGTTCTACACGATGTACGACCTGGTCTCAATGACAGTCTTGACGTCGCCGTGAGCGAGCAGAGATTGCAGCGAACCAACGTCAGTAACTTGTGATACACCTGCGACTTTCGAGAACCTTCTTGTCCTGTCCAAGTCCCCAAGCGCCGTACCTCTCAGCTCGACCACAGCAATTGAAACGATCCAAGTCAGTGCTAGACTAACTTAGACACTGACCTCCACGATGCCTCTCAACTACTCCAAGTGGGACCAGCTCGAGCTCTCCGACGACTCCGACATCGAGGGTCATCCCAACGTCGACAAGCGCTCTCTCATCCGCTGGAAACAGCGCGACATACACGAGAAGCGCGAGGCTCGCAAGCACAAGATTGAGGCTTTTAAAGCCGAGATCGCGTGTAATAACGTTCTCGAGCCACGCCTCCTCAGGATCGAAGCGCGCATCGCTGGTACACCCGGCACGGGCAGCAGTGACCTCGCAGAGGATGCTGAGGTTGCCAAGTCACAGACTGGTCTTGCTTTCTTTCAATACCTCGTCGATCGTCTGCAGACGAACCCTTCATCGGCTGCTCCACCTACCAATGCAAAGGACCAGCCCACATATGATGCGATGGTCTTGTCGCTACTCCTCCAGATCTATGATGGCATCAAATCGTTGCCCCAGGACGAGCGGGAGAAGGGCCTCCTCGACGGCATGCAGAAGCACATCACACAGCTAGGAGAGCATACGCGCAAGCTCCAGGCTGACCTCGATGTAGAGATCAAGGAGCAGCAAAAGCACATCACCAGCGATGATATCCACGAAGGCTGGGAGAGCAAGGTATTGTGCCATCTCCTCCGTTCACCTATGATCCTAATACTTTCATGTCTTCTATCATCCAGTACGTCCCTCCTAAGCCTGCACCACCCCCGATTAAGAACGCGATTACGGATACAACTCCAAAGAAGACCACGAAAACCACGACCACGACTTACGAAGTACTCAACCCTGCCGCTTCTTCTTCTCATGCTACCGCAACTCCTGCCCCTACTCCCGCTGATGAAGAAGAGGAATCAGCAGACCTGCCAGAGCTCACACCATCGCTTGCCCGCTTCTCCCGCTTGCCTCTTTGGGAGTATGCCCAATCCTTCTCCTTCATACAGGACAACCGCGACGTCATCGTCCCGGGCGCATCTGACGCTCTCCTCGTCGCTGCCTTCCAAGCACAGACAGATGGAAAGGCAAAATACGCGAAACAATGTGTACACCAAAGCTTGCTCCTGCAGTACTGTGACAAGTTGGGCCGCGATGGAGTTAGGGTGTTCTTTCAGAAGTAAATCGTGTCTCTTAGGATGGATCACATCAAGACTGACAGCCATACATAGGATGATTACAGGCGATAAACGTGCAATTCCGATTTTCGTCAAAGATGTCGAAGATACATACGCTCATCTGGTGACGCGTGTGGCTGCCGCAGCCGCTGAGGGTGTTTCCAGCTCCCAGAATGAACAGATCCAACTTGTCCCCGAGAATCCTGATTCTACTATCACGTTCAACGTGCCCGACGGTCCTCCACCGGATGATCTTGTCCTCGAGGGCCCTGGGACGGAGGACCTGGACGTCGAGGAGGTGCGCAAAGCGTTGATGATGCGATGGACAGTCTTCGAGGGGTTCAGCGACGAGCTCAAGAATGCACTGAAACAGGGAACCTTGGAGAGCGTGAACAAAGTGCTTGGGGAAATGGATGTCAAGGATGCTGAGGACGTGGTCTCCAAGCTTGACTTGGTGGGTATAATGAGCTTCGTGGAAGGTGGTGTCAGAGACGAAACAAGAAAGGCCGAGGAAGCAGGAGAGGCATGAAATTCTTGCAGATCTGTATGATGCATTGACAGTACTTCAACAACCAGAGTGTAAAGTGTGTTACGCCCCAGGATCCATATATCATCGATCAGTTGATCTAGCATGTGTCACCGTGGTGACAATTGCGATTCGTCGAATGCTAGAAACTCTAAAGTACAAGGAACGAGTACTCATAAGGTCCCAGTGTGCATGATCCCGAATCCTACAAAGATAATCGATAATCCGTGGACAGGTCTACTCTCGGTCAGGAATGTAGTTGGTCATCGAGTCCATAGGCAAGCCCAAGTGCTACCCTTGCTGCAGCCACCCTCCTCTCCTTGTCCGGCATCCCCGCGATCTCCTCCTTCAGGCCTTGAAGCGCACCCAAAACACTCTGCAGATCGAACCGCTCAAGATCTGCGTCCATCATCTCGATATCCTCTTCGTCAGCTTGGCTGCGCAAAGGCGCTTCTCCTCGAGCGGCCAATGTCTGCTCGGTCTGTGGATCAATTTCCTGCGAAGGTGAAAGTGAGAGGGACATGGAGCCAAAGATCCGTCGCGACGTCTCCGCAATTTCCTGCTTCGATGGCATATCTTCGTCACCTTCCTCATCACTAATTCGTTCCTGACAGGATGACTCCTTCTCAAGGTCGCCGAAGTCTGACACGGAACCGAGAGACCTGTAAGACACACCAAAGGGTTTTTCACCTGGCGCCAAATAACTTGTGTCCATGCTAGCGTTGTCATCCAAAGTGGGGGTCGAGGAGCTCGACGAAGGAGACATGGTGTCGAAGTGGAAGGTGGAACTAAAACTCGTGGAGGAGAGAGGCGGAACACTTCGAGGAGAAGAGGAATTCTGTGGATCAGACTGAGGGATACTGACTGAATGTGAAGGTGGTGCGGAGACGAAGGAGGTGAAGTCATCGTCAAAGCCTCCCCTGGGAGTGGTAGGGCGAGAGCTTTCGATGAAACCGCTCAAGGTGGGAGATGCGGTCCCTGGACTAACGGCGGTACTCCAAGGGTCTGTATCATCATCTCCGAGTGGTGCATCAGTATCACTGGATGACATGTCCTCGTCTAGCCAACGTTCAAGCTCTTCGAGCTCTTGTCGCATACGATCTTTGTCGGCTCCGGATACTTTTTGGCTAACCAGTCGCACGAGATGGTCATAGTCAACTGATGATGAGCTACTGAGATTATTTGGCATCATCCCAGTTCCAGTGTCCCTCTTGGTAGCTTGGCGAACCATTGATGGCCACATGATCGTGCTCAACGCATCGATAATCCGAGGAACGCCAGGGATGCCTAAGGGCAATTGATCAGGATCTTGGACGGGCTCTTGACTAGAAGCGGGAAATCGACCAGCATGAGAGGTCAACTCACCACTTCGGTCTGGTAAAGATGCATCTGAGTCTACCACATCCACGAACTCAAAGTCTTTGGACGATAAATATGCATCGATATCCTCCTCGTCTTCATTCTCAACATGAGACGACGGATCCGCCGGGGGAAGCCTGATTGCAAGAGCAGCTTCGAACTCGTGTTCCGAAATCTGTTCGGAGAGCTTGCTGATGTGTTCCCGGTAAGGCTGTGGAAAGTTAGCAAGGACAGTGAGTTCTGATGGGTAAGAACAACGCACCTCCCCTTTGATCCAGACAAACAGAATGGCAGGGGAAAGGAGCTGCTCCTCGTTCAACACCCACGAGGAGAGTTGGTGGATGACAAATTGTACATTGGCGGTGTAGTACTTGTTGGTGATCGTCCATGGTACTGAAGAGGTATTTTGATCTACGATGTCATCTCTGACGAGTCCTGAAATTGCACATCAGCAGAGATCCAGAGCAGTGGGAAGAACACCGTGCTTTGAATGAGTGCGATGGCGGTCTGACTTGACGAAGCAGTGACGAGAATGGAGCACTCATCATTCTCCATCTTCAGACTAAGTAGATTGTCGCTGGGTTCAAGTTGGAGGACGTAGAGATACCACAAAGATTGCTATCGACGTTGAGACTAACAGACAGACAGAGGCTCTTGAAGTTCGGTGGAACGAGCAGCCAGACGGAAGCCAGCGGCTTTC
Source organism: Chalciporus aff. trinitensis (assembly GCA_038089015.1). Lineage (NCBI taxonomy): Eukaryota > Fungi > Basidiomycota > Agaricomycetes > Boletales > Boletaceae > Chalciporus > Chalciporus aff. trinitensis. Next base: position 28,007 of record JBBPJZ010000025.1, read on the forward strand.
CCGTGTGCAGACTAGAAGGTTCGAGCTTGCTGCAAAAGTAGGTAATGCGAACTCGCGAACCTGACTCGAGGCCGGTAACTGAGTTGATTGTCGAGGCAAGGTATAACGTTTTAATCTCGCTGCAAGAGCGACTTGAAGACGTGATCGTTCACCGAGTACTACTACTTAGTAGTGGTACTTGAACAATGGTGAGTCTCTTCGGATTCCTATCAGGCTTGTCGGCTATCGACCGATCATTGTTCAAGTTCAACGAGTCTGGTTGATGAACTGCTATTCGCTCAGGAATAGTTCATCCTCGTCAGTCACAGGGGGACAAGTGAGTCGCCGTATCTGTAATGAACATCACATCCAAGTAACCACTTCGTTATAGAGCTATGGAGAGTAAACAACTGTATTCACTGCGTGGTGTGTCAGAAACAAGATGATGACACACTTGCTGCGTCAGCCCGAATGTTCTCGACATGTTAAGAAAGGGAGCAAAAGTCAGCCAACTTTCTTCGCCATCTTCAGCACGCCACCTGACCCAGCCCACACCTATATAGCCTAGACATCTCCTTCCCAATGCCCTCAGCCAACTCCCTCCCACAAGTAAAACTCCCTAAACATCCACAACCATGACCGTCGCAGTTCTCGCTCCCCGTGACGTTCAGACGACGTTCAACTACTACGCCCCTCTTGACAACCAAGCCCCTTACAACTACGTCGACGAACCCCCAGCGGGCGTACCGAGGTCCAACATCGGCGAGGACGTTTGTCCGGCTGTCGTTCACGACGCCAGGGGCAAGGAAGATACACTAGGTCTTGATGTCAGCGGGTTCCAATTCATCAAGTACCCCTCCGTCGAGAAGGACTTTGTCGACGAAGAGCGCATCAAGACTGCATACTACGCTGAGGTTGAAGACATTCTCAAGAAGCATGCGGGCGCGAAAAGGGTCTTCGTCTTTGACCACACCATCAGGAGGAGTCACGTTGCTCAGAAGGCCCCTTCCAAGGCTCCTCTGCGTGGTCCTGTGGTGAGTGAAGACTCATCGGCTTGCTTGTGTGATACTCACACCTCCCCTGTTGCAGCAACGCGTCCATGTTGATCAGACATTCGCTGCAGCAGCTCAGCGTGTCCAGTACCACCTCGGAGATGAGGCTGAACGTCTCTTGAAGGGCCGTTATCGCATCATCAACGTCTGGAGGTCAGTTCTTGAGTCAGATCCTATCCCACAGCCACTTATCTAGTAGGATTTAGACCCATTGGCAACCCCGTGGCACACAATCCTCTCGGAGTGGCAGACTACCGCTCCATCAATCCCGAGACTGACTTGGTCTCCGCTCGTCATATCTACTCCAACAGGGAGGGCTCCACTTTCAGCGTCAAGTACAGTCCTGCGCACAGGTGGTACTACCTCTCCGACCAGACTCCAGACGAAGTCACCCTGATCAAGTGCTTCGACTCTGATGTCGACAAGGCCCGTTTGACACCTCATTCGGCGTTCAAGGATAACACTAGTCCTTCGGATGCCCCTCAAAGACAGTCCATTGAGGTTAGGGCTCTGGTGTTCGACACCGAGTGAACACGGCTTTGGCCCGTGTCATCTATGTCTTCCGATCCTATGCCACATCATCGTTTGTATCGGTATCCGTCAGCCAGCTCTCTATAGCTCAGTATAGCTACTTCCATGTACACCATAGAACCGTTCTAACAGGGTTATGTATTGAATATCTTTAAGTACACCTCGATGAGGTCGGTGAACTGCTTTCATCGTCGGATCCTCTCATGCAACACCTACGGCGTCAACACTGCGCACATTCTCCAGCGTGTTCGCATATTGGAAATCGCCAGAGTTTTCGTACTGCATTTGGGCTCGAGATTAGCAAAACGAGACGGGTGGCATGATGAAGTCAAACACACCTCCCACATATCGATGGCAACCTGGCAACTTTCACGGACAACAGTAGGCGAGTCGTCCCGCGTCATCCATTCTTTGAGGTGGGGAAGGACTTCTGGTGTCGCAATGCCACCGAGAGCCTCTGCAGCTTCGTGTCGTACCATGTCACACTCAGTCGTGTTCTGCAGGACCTTGAGCAGAGATGGTACCGAGTGGGCCGATAGCAATTGACCAAAGACGAATGCAATTTCATGTCTGCGAAATGTTGAGGATAACAGCATGATAAATGTGTAAGGATGAGATGACCAACTTGAAAAGGGCACTGTTGTCTGAGAAACCGGCAGCGAGTGCGTCCACCGCTGCTGGCGTGCCGATATTACGGAGAGCGAACATCGCGCGATATCTCTCGAACAGCGGCAGGTTTGTGTTTAGCAGCTTTTCCTTCAGTAATGCGATAGATGATTCAGTTAGATCATCAGGTTTAGGTTGTCCGGACATGAGTTTAGAAGTTGGGGGAGCAGGGTCGATCGAGGTATACGTCCTATCTCGCAGACATGAGTCAGGCAGGGAATGGGATAGACGAAACGTACAGCGCGGTATCAGGAGACTCTCTAACTTGGAAATATTGCTTCCCTTCTTCCGAGTTATCCCAGTCGATCTTTGCCAGTGCGATCTCGCAAGTTTCGCGCACACTTTGATTGTCATCGGTGAGGTATTCACGGAGGATTGGGGCTGATCTCAACGAAGAAATGGCACCCATTGCCTCTGCTGCCTATCCCGTGTGGTTGTTAGTGGACTCCCCCGAGGAACGGGGACATATGGGCAGATATACCTCGTGCCGAACCATCGGATCCTCTCCCTCCTTGCGCAACACGGTCTCGAGAATGGGGAGAGCAGACTGCAGTCTCATTTGTCCAAGACAATATGCCAGCTCATGCTTCAGCAAAGCGGAAGGATCGTTGAAGGCTTTCGACGGGTAGATTAGATCGAGATCAATTTCCACGACAAATCGTACCGCATACCTTTGGATATGATGGCCACTGCATCTTCATTTTTTAGAGATTTGAGAGCAAACAGGGACCTGAATCTGTCGTGAAGGGCAACTTTTCCGGACGCATTGAGGAGGGTGACCTCGAGTGCGTCGAGTTCAGCTTGTGTAATTTTCATCACGAAGAGATGTAGACAACTGAGATGAGCGGACTTGGAAATTCACGGCCTCCTCGAGCCCATCATGCCAAAGTCAAAACGCGCAAAACTTGGTGAGACCAACAGATCGTACGGCCAGGCCATCGCAAAATGACATGCACTTTTCCTGACCAGTATCACTCACAAAGGTCTCGAAAAAGACCAAAGAACACAAAAATGCACTGTTGACAGAGGTATGCAACGTGCAGTCGATCACCCCCATCGTTTCAATGACGAGCATGCTCAGATTCAGCAAAATGCAGAGAAATGGAAGTATTGCTGGCTATTCGAAGTGGGGGCGATGAGAAACACACATCTGAAAACCGTCCGAAATCTGTGGAGAGAGTGAGTAGACGTCATGTTACTATTCGTATGGTCTGACAGCGTTCGATGCAAATACAGTTCAGCACGGATATTCTTTGGCAGAGCCGCAGTGATGGCGAAAGCACTCGGAAACACACCAGAGGAGGAGCATAGGCCAGGAATACATAAACTTGCACAGGTACGCTCGAACGCCTCAATTCACACTTGCAGGCAGCTCAACACCCTTGATCTGCAGCAAATAAAAGGCCAAGTCGGGTTGTTGTTCACCGATACAGAGCCACAGGAAGTGATCGAGTGGTTCGATGATTTCCGACAACCCGATTTCGCGCGGACAGGCAACCCTGCCAGTCGAACAGTGCTACTCCCTGCAGGTCCAGTGATGCGCGTGTACTCAGACCCTCCTGAACCATTCCCACACAATGAAGAGCCCCAATTGCGTAAATTGGGGCTGTCTACGACGATGAAGCGAGGGGTACCAACGCTAGAAGCACCACATAAAATATGCGAGAAAGGCAAAGCCCTCACGGGCGAGCAGGCACAGTTGTTGAAGCTGATTGGAGAGAAGATGGTCGTGTTCAGAGTGGGACTAAAAGCACGGTGGGATTCGGTGACGGGACTGGTTACGCTCATAGAGGACGGTGGTGTGTCCGCAGAAGAGCAAGCTGATGGCGAAGAGGACGAGGTGATGGATGACGAGTAGCAGTGTATGTAACCCATACCTCGCTTGGTTGAATACCCACTGGGTACCGCAGCGGTTTACATTCCTTGTCTTCGTTTTGCCCACGACGAGCAGACGACCACATGCATGCTACTATTTGCGATCCGGATCCGGGCCGAATGCTAAGTGCCCCTCATACGTTGACTGAGTCACTGGTACTTATAATTAAGCCCTGCCATCTCGGACAAGCCATCGATATACTTATATCTTACTTATCGGTACGTATACAAATGTGGTTGCCCGGAGCTGAGACCGCTCTAGGAATTTTGGGCATTTCTGTCCAACAGTCCTTCACACCCATCGCACCTCCTACTAGTACTATTAGTTCCCCCTCCCAAGCGTTACAGATGCCCACAGAGTTCGCCTTCAAGGCCTCACCCGATGCCCTCTCCCCACAGGACATGCTCACCCTCCCCAGGCCGGGTGTTCCTCTCCCAAACCCGGTCGGAGACTTGGCATTGATCCCAGTCAGCAAGTACTCCTTCGATGATCGCAAGTAAGTACACTGATCGCCACCCTCATCATACTCCAGCCTGATCACAATTGATGCAGGGCCCACAAGTTCCTCACCATAACTCCCGTGGAGGCTGGATCCCAGCCGTATGACCTCCCTCTCCCTGACGGCGGCGACGCGTTCTGGCTCGACGAGCGTACCATTGCTCATGTCGTCGAAACAGGTGCAGAGAAGGAAAAGAAACAAGAGGTGTTCACCATCCCAGTCACGTTCTCTCAGGGCTCTGTTAGTACTGGCGAGCCTGTCTCCATTGGATCTTTCCCTGTCACCACTGCCGCAGACTTCCGTTACTCGTTTTCCGCGGGCATTTTGGTTTTCTCTGCCTATGTTCACGCGGATGGAGACCTGAAAGCGGTGAAGAAAAACGACGAAGATTACGAGAATCGTGGTAACACTGCGTACGTCTACGACAAAGACTTTGAGCGGCAATGGGACACTTGGGTCGGCCCCAAACACAAGTCGCTCTTCACCGTACGCCTCTACCAGGATCAAGGAAAATTTGTCTTTGGCGACGACTTCATCAACACTCTCGGAGGCACTGATCTGGTATAGTGTTTGACTTTCACGAGATACCCACTTTACTCATCTGCCTGCTCCCAGAGTTCTCCCGTCGAACCCTTCGGGGGTACCGATGATTTCGACATTTCTGACAGTCAGATTATTTTTACTGCCAAGGACCCCAAGCTTCCAAAGGCATCTCACACGAAACAAAACGTATAACTACCTTTTATCATTCCGCCGCTTCACTAACTATGCTTTAGATCTATCTGGTTAACTTCGATGGCTCTAATCTCGTTGAGCTTACCTCTGGCGTGCATGGCGCAACTCATGCCCCCGCATTCAACCGCCAGGGTACCAAGGTAGCATGGACCCAACTTGATGAAGACGGCCACGAATCAGACAGGTCGGTCACTTTATTCCGCCAATCCTCTCTAATAATTCATATCTGGAATTTAGGGCCAAGATTGTTATCCGTGACCTCGCCAAGGGAGTCAGCTTCACCATCACTCAAAACTGGGACCGTTCACCAAATGCTTTGGCAGTACGTAACAATACGAAGTCCTTCATTGACACGGCGTGATGAAGCTCTCCTATAGTTCTCCGAAAATGGCGATTTCATCTACTTCACTGCTGAAGATACCGCCAGGGTCAAGATCTTCACCCTTCCGATCCCACCAACCCCAAGCGAATCTAGTGCATACCCTCAGCTCGCCGCCCCTTACACCACTCCTGTGGCTTTGACGAGCACACATGCTGCTTCAGGCATCCAAGTCCTTCCCAATGGTCGTCTTCTCTTTGCAATGTCCTCGCTCACATCCCCCAATGACGCATATCTGTTGAGCAACCTCCACCGTGTCCAAGTGGACATCCTGAGTCAAGCATCGACAATTTCCACTCCTGAACTTACGCAGATCACAAGTTTCTCCTCTGCTTCCCTCCAGGGCAAACAACTCCACGTTGGTGAGGAGTTCTGGTTCAAGGGTGCCTTGCAGGACATCCACGGATGGCTCCTCACTCCACCTGGCTACGAGTCAACCGACGTTAAGAAGTGGCCTGTGGTTATGCTCATTCACGGTGGTTAGTCGTTTTTTTTTGTGGTGAAACGATTCGCGAGATGGTTGATGTATGCTAATCTAGGTCCCGAGGGCTGCTGGACTGATTCTTGGTCAACGCGTTGGAACCCTAATGGTGAGCGAGCGAGTGACGGTTGTTTATTGTGTGCATGGGGTCTAAAGTTTTATTAGTGTTCGCCAGCCAGGGTTATGTTGTCGTCGCGATCAACCCTACTGGCTCCACTTCCTTTGGCCAGAGTATGTGCATCACGCGTCATACACTACTTTGGCGATCTCAGCTGTTTTTCATCAGACTTAACCGAAGGCATCAAGGAAGATTGGGGAGGAAAGCCCTTCGTGGATCTCAAGAACGGCTGGAAGTACGTCGTGGAAAACTACCCCCAAGTAAATCATCCATATCGCTCCCCATTTTGTGGAATAATGCCTGATACACTCTCGACCAGATTGATACCGACCGTGCCGTCGCTGCTGGTGCAAGTTATGGAGGCTATGCTATCAAGTATGTGTTGCTTGTCCCTCATCTATGCTCGCTTATGAATTTGACATCCCCAGCTGGATCCAAGGAAACCCCGAGTTCGGCTTTGGCTTCAAGGCCTTAGTGTGCCACGATGGAGTGAGCTTTTTGCAGTTTTCTGTTTATGTGCGACGCTCACGTTCCATTAGGTCTTTGATACCACGTACAACGGCTATGCCACTGACGAGCTCTTCTTCGTGCGTTACCCATAGCTCCTCCGAATCCACATCATAATCTGATCTCAAATTGTATAGTTCAACCACGAGTGGGGAGGACGCCCATGGGAACCAAAACCCTTTGAGAACTCTCGCAAGTGCGTACACATTCGACTCTCGCCCTGATGATAAACGATGCTGATGCTGCCTCGCAATGACACAGATACAGCCCTGCGTATACCGTCAGCAAATGGTCGACCCCTCAGTTGATCATCCACGGAAGCAAGGATTACCGTCTCCCTGAAGGTGATGGTATCGCAGTTTGGCACGCTTTGCAGCAGTACGCGTTCTTCCAGCCCGCCTCTCTTGTCCGGCGCTCTTGCTGACCACTGCAAACTTTGCAACAGACTCGGAGTGCCCAGTCGCCTGGTCATCTTCCCTGACGAAAACCACTGGGTCATCAATGCCGGCAACAGCTTGAAGTGGCACTACGAAGTCTTCAGGTGGTTCGACCAGTTCGTCGGCGAGGCCGCGATCCAGAAGCGTAACTAAGTTATTCGAATCTACCAATATCCTGTTGTATTCTGAGTTTCCACACTGCGAAGCCTTGTGTAAACATTTGGTTGCATGAATGATGAAAATTTACAGTGAGCGTACAGATGCCATAAGTGAGGTAGATGTTAAAACATGTGTTTCCGACCATGAGTGAGCAGATCACAAGTACGAGAATAAATCAGATGAAAAGTCGCAGGCATAGAGCGACGAGAGTGCAACAAATACCCATTAACCCTTGGGGGCGGTGGAGGGTCGGCTCTTACTACTACTTGGTGGCACTTTCCGTTTCTTGGCCGTATTGAGAGGAACGCGGGATGGTGTCTTGGGGAACGAAGCTGGTTTGGAGACACGTTTCATACCGTAGACTTCTTTGCGATTCTCCTGAAAGTAGGCTGTTAGCACGACTCAGAAACACGACAATGACTGACCTCCACGCCCATCAACAATTCATCATCATCCTCGTCCGACTTAGCATCGCTGCCCCGCCTGTCATCCTCCTGCTCCGACTCGTCATCGTCAATCTCCACATAAGTGCGCTTCGCAGAGGCTTTCCGCTTGACACGTGTAGACGCTACGCTGGGCTCTGCAGTCCGAGCGGGTCCCTTTTTAGTCTTCGGAGGAGGGGCGGATATGGAGGTGGATGCAGCAGCGGATGTAGACGCTTGATTGGATGTGGATAACGAAGCATGTATCTGTGGTAATTCCTCTCCTTCCTCACTTTCTTCTTTCACGGGAACCTCGACGACAGCCTGAACACGACGAATGAGTACCTGGCGTGGCCCACTCGAAGCTTGGTGTGAGACGGGTGGGGGAGGTTCTGGTGCGGCTCGTTGGCGTGCGCTACGCTGGTTCTCGGATATCGGTGTTGGAAGTTGTTGGACAGGACCCGGGCGAGAGCGGGAGGGAGCTGAGACGGACTTATGGACGGCGGATTTGGAGGGAGGGAGTTCGAGACTTGAACTCGAAGATTCTCTGGCGGGTTGTTGTCTTGCGGATGCTGACATGTCGCCCAATGCTGAATATCTCACCATGGGCGTATACGGAGCGCTCGTTATTGCGGCATAGCTTGCCTGTGCGGATGTTCGATCGTTGGCTTCACAAAATAAGTCGAAGAACATACGGATCGTTGTTCAGCCACGAGCTCTTCCACGCGCTGAGCAAGTTTTGTTCGTTCCTGTTCTACACGAAGAAATTGCTCTTTCCAGCTAATGGCTTCTTGTCTTGATGTTTCCTCGAGGCGAAGACACTGATTTTTCCACTGTGTTGCCTCTTGCCGTAGTTGTGTGATAGTTTCGAGGTGATGGTTAATCTACAACAGGATCAGAGCGTGTCGGGGACAAAGGAGAGGGCAGAGACAGTTAGTTCGGCCTGGTCAGCCTGTTGATGTGAACATATGAGTGCATGAGTGGGGAACGCGTGAAGCGAGGCAAAACGCGCACGGTGGCTTTCCATACAGCCGCTTCTTGTTTCCAAGCCTGCTCTTCGAGTCTGGAAGTATGTAGGGCCTTGACGGCCTCGTCGCGTTCTCTACGAGCGTCACGGGCGTCGTTGGTTGCTTGTGTGAGGTCTTTGCGTGCGTGTTCTTGGGCACTGGTCAACTGCGAGAGATCGCGTGAATACACGGGAGCTAGATGGATGGGATACGCTTACTGCAAGTGTTGCGGCTTTGTTGAATGAGGCGAGCGCGTCGGTCAGGATCGCGGAGGGATTCTTGTTCATTCGTCCGAGCGGGCAGGGGTCAACAAGTCTCCGTGGGACTCCTGAGACCAAATTGTGTACAAAGTGGCAGGTACTAGTACTTTACTAATTGCATTAGGATCAACGGTAGTTCAAAGTGTAGGGATAGCGGATGACATCACTTGCATTGTCCACTGGCAACACCATCATGTCCCACATCGTGTCCAACCAACACAGAGCTTTCAAACTCGCTCGTAAACTTGGCACGGCGCGGACGGATGAAGGTCAAACCTTCAAAAAGCCTTTCCAGACCGTCCGTCGACCGCAAACAGTCACTCGCAACATGCATGATGATTTCATGCTCAAGGCACCCAAGGTAGATGCTCATCTAATATTCCTGCTTGTGTTCACCTGCATTGCATTCCGCAGAATGTCCCCGAGGATCAGTTTGGGTGGCGCACTGACCCCAAGTGGGGTCCCGACAAGGAAGGTAGGAAGAGCAATATATTACAGCGGGGTCGGGAGGGGCTAGGCAGAATCAAAAAATCCGACATCCAGCGCCAGTTCGTGGAGGAAGCGTCTCTTCACTCCTAGGCACCAAACACTATGGTATATGAAGGACATCTCGACGTGTTGCGCAGAAAGTAAACCAATAGTCAGCGAATGTGCGGACGAACCGACCTACTTAGTACAATGTCTATATCATTTTTGTGCTTCCATTAGCACCACCGCCCTTCTTGAACTTGCGTCCAGTCGCGAATAGTATACTGTCTAACAGAGCAGCTACGGTCAAGACGCCACCAACGATAGCGCATGTCCTGGAGAGGTGACACCCGATGAGAAAAGTTATAAAACCTAAACAACATCACTCACGAGGTAAGGAAATGGGCAAACGATTGCCGTGTTTCCGAATGAACAACAAGAATAGGTGATATCTCGAAGTTGAAGAACGCCCCTGTGTGAGCAGTCAGATATTTCCTCTCACTCGCTCGATCTACACACCTGGTGCACCCTGTGTTTGATGCTGTGTGTAGACTCCCTCTTTGTCTTCACCTGGACCCTTCGTTAGGTCACGCTCGAAATGAGTAACGCTATATTGATGGGTATTGATCTGTGTCCACGGTGAGCTCACATCTTAGAGCCCTGGAAATTCTGACGCACTGATTTGCCATCCAAAGTTCTGAATTGCGTCGAGACAACTTTGAGGAAGTATTGGAACATATACTGGGCCTTGTTGGTCTGGAAATGGAGCTTGTCAACGCAAATTCCTCAACATGTCAACACTGATTATACTTTAGCGTGGTAGCCGTCCAGAGGGTTTTCTTCGATACCCATTCGCTTCTTCATCTCCTTTCCGATCTTCGACTTGGTCGGGTTATACTCATCATCGGCCATGAAGTAGAACTCGTGGACTGTGTGAGAGAAATCATGGACGTGCTCTTCATCCTTTAGGTATGGGACAAGGTCATGGAAATGTCGGGAATTGGTTTGGTATGATCTGCCTGGGGAAATGTTGATGTTGCCAATAACCTTGTTCACTCGGATACGTCCAGAAAGGTTGCAACCCTCGCTTGCTTGCTCTTTGAGCTTGTCCGACCACCCCTCTTGAACACACTGAGATGCAGCTATCTATCAGTCTCGAAAACCTAATAGCGAGGTAAACGACCTACCTGCTCGACATCGTCAGGGTTGCCAAAGCTCCACCCCTTGTTCGTGTATGCCTGTCGGACCTCCTCGCAACTATTGCAGCACCCACTTGGTGGTTCCACACCACCGTAGCATGATCCACAATACGCGGAGCCACGCTTCTCTGCCAGTTTATCGATTTCATTTCGGAGGTCACCACCGCGCTGTGCGGGAACATCGACACCAGTATCTGCAATGCGTTTCTTCACAATGTTGTGGGAAACATCACGCTGTTGTTCGCCAGAGATATCCATAACATCGAGGCTGAGCACTGATAACGACGTGTTCGATGCCAAGGAGATAGAGGGGGAGTAGTTAAGCATTGGCACCACATGTATTCACGAGATAGTCACTCACAGTAGCAAGGAACATGTGGGAAGGTCACATTGAGCTTTACACTCAGTTTCTGGCCACGACTTCGATCGACGACGATTGAAGTGTCCACTCCAACTCGTCTGTAGTCGAAAAACTCCATGGCTGTGAACGCCAGTATAATACATGCAGAAACGAGTGTCACTAGACAGCAGCATGTGAGCTCGAGTATCGCAAGGTCTGGTCCAGACGTACAGAGAGCACCAGTGCGCGTTTTCACTTTCACATCTTCTGTGGTCTACAAGTAGATACGTGTTAAGTCTGGACTGCCGACGTGTCACATTTCGAGAGACAATGGAGACATACCTTGCCAAAGGCATCAATGCCCTTGAGGCCCGCTAGAAAGCCCTTTGCCATTGTACCAGTTCGAGGTCGAGGAGACCAGCCAAAGTAATTCGAGAATAAGAATGGGAGCCGTTGCAGTGGGCAGCGAGAATGGCGGGAGCATATCCCTCTTCGGCACGTGACTACCTCCTACGTGGCCAGAGGGAGCCGGATCAGCATAGCCGGACGAAATGATTAGCAGGCGTGTGCGAGTCCGATATTTTGCCAGAGTTTATCAGATGGAGATTGGTCGCTGACTGAAAACCCTCATGTTCTCTGATATCCATCAACGATATAACAGAAAAGTACTAGCCAGCATAAGTTGCGTTCAGCCTATCTATGATAGACCTATCTTGTCCACGCCCTGCTTGACCTTGCCAATCAAACTACGTACGCCATCCCTGATGCCTTCGGCTTGGACACCAACATTGTCTGAGCTGGTTCTGTACACTCCTGAGCCACCTGGCCCACCCAGACTGACATTTACGCCACCGAGATTGAGGTTTAGTGATGGTGCGTTTGATGATGACTCTGGTGGTGGTTCAAACACAGAGTTAGGGAAGTTCTGTGCCGCGGTGCGAATCATCTCTACGTAGCTAATAAAAGTCAGCATTGACGTCGAGTGTAAACGGGAATCAATATGAACTACCTTGACGAGTTGTGAACACAGGTACCGCCTAGCAGCACCCGAGTCCCTGTTGAGGCAGACTCCTGGTTTAATAGCGCCACTGTTCTGGCTTCCTCGTACGTAGTCCCGCCAATCATGAATATGATGATATCCTGTGGCCTGATAAGAAAGTCATCAGCACGACACACACGACAGGAACACAACACACACCGTTGCAGGCCAAAGTTTGGTCCTGTTCCATCTAGGAATGGATAGCTAGTCTCTCTCACCCGGCCCTTGAATAAATTCTCAAGCGTTTGCATCAAGTGTGGAGTATGTTGAGTATAGACATTTTCAACACCCTACAGCAAAGGTCAGTTAGTGCCAAGGCAACAGAAAATACCTCACCTTCAAACCTTTCAAAGCAGATCTCCCTTTCGCCAACAGCGACTCCGTGGAAAACAAATCATCTTGCCGCTGATCCGAACCAGCGATATTCAAAAAGACATAAACGAGCTTGATGCAATGATTCAATCGTGTGGAGGTACAGCATAAAGCGAAAAATGTCTCACCCTTGCTTCTTCCCGCGATATCCCATTAGAGAGTAGGAGATTCATGAGCGCAGCGATATTACTTGTCTGTGTCTTCTGATAGCGTAGCGCATATAGAATGGTAACTCGCAGCTTATTCCATGCCGGCACAGTATTGTCCGAGATGAGAGCTTGTACCGTCTATGTCCAGAGATTAGATTAGAACGTTCAACACGAACTTTTCCTGAAATGCACAAACCTTGAAATCACAGCCGGAGCTTGCTGCAAGGCCCTGTTCGATCTCACCAACATCCAGCAGATGATCCCTCTCGACTAGACGACTGAGTTCCCCGACCACCGCAACATGTTTGCTGACATTTCCACCCAGTTTTCTGAATTCGGGATATTCCTCAACAAAATGTTTCATATCGGAAATCGAGTTAATGGCCGAGGTTGATTGTGCGAGTGAGCGGGATTGGTAAGACTGAACGTAATTCATCAGTGAAGTACCAAGGTCTCCAAAAGACGCCAAATGATGCGCTTGGAAGAACGGATCAGTGGAGGTCGTCAAAGTTATCTCCTATCAGAGGTGTAAGAGCAGGAACGTAAAACCGAGCGGGAATGAACTTGCGGAAAGTTCAGGGCGAATATCAGGAACCATACTGAGGTCGACTCTTCCATTCTGGATGCCGAGAAGTTCGTGGACCATAGCCTGGTACGTCCATTGAGATAGCAGCGGCGTCACAGGGTCGTTTCTCCGATCAAGAATCAGTAACAGTGGTGCAACCTGCGCTGGTCTAAAATCGAACAACGTCGATTCTGTTTGAATACGGTGCTTGGGGCACAACATTAATCTCGACTAGAGTCATGTCGGAGAAAAGCTCACCTGGACTTCAGTTGCCAACTTTTTCGCCATGTTGCTCATTTTCTCATACCGAATGACGGGCTTCTTCTTCAAACTGAGGAGAAGGGCTGTGATGCCTTGTACAGAACGTTCCAGAGCAGCATTATCCCAGATGTTGGGAGATGCACCATACAAGGGCTTGTTGGCGGATGGTGAGTGGCTAAGAGAGAACAGGCAAGGTAAGAGGGGCGCGTAATCCGCAAAGTACTCCTGCGTGCTGGTCAGCCCCACTCATCGCAAAGAACAACCAAATGGCAGTACCTGCACTTCTCGTACCACCTCGAACTCGTCTACCTCAGCAAGGCGCTCAATCGTAGATTTGCTTAACACATTGCTGAAATCTGGTAAATTAACAAGTATTAGTTTGAATATTAATATATCGAAAGAAGCCACGCACTGACACAGGTAATATTCGCCGTACTTTGGTTCCCGCAGTTCTGCGCACACCGCCTCAATGCTGTCCTCGTTCGGTTGCAGGAAGCAAACACATTTCATGTGAGGCATCGAACTACGCAGCTTATTGTCAACTCTATCCGTAAGATAAACCTGGTGTGACAATAGGATAGACTGCGTGGATGCCAAAGAAACGATCGGGGTCTGTAGCGCCAGGGTCAACACGCGCGACAGATGTAAGTGGGTCAGTCATACCGTGTGAGTGTCAAGGAGGAAGACCTTCATGGCTGCTGGGGTGGACACCAACTTGGTAATGTAAGTCTCCACCGCCTTGACTACGTCCATGATAGATATATCGTGGTGTTGGCGAAGTCAATAAATTGGATGTTCCAAGAACCTAAGAGACGCTAGTAGTCTCGGGAAAGGAGTGGCCGAACGGTATGGTGCAGTCTTCACAGCACTTGATTGCTGGGAGATTTGGACGCCTAAGGTCAAGTCGAGGCTGAAGGTTAACTTACGTTGCGGCTAGTTGTCCGAAAATGGTATGCGCAGCGGTCTCTATCCGGCAAGTTGATCGGGGCAAGGGCAATCTTGTGCCATGAGTCTAACCACAGGGACCACTCGTTCAACGAATCGACGGTTAGACGATTTTTTCACTGCCCAATACCTAGGGAACGGAGAGGTTTGTTTGGTTGGCAACCTAACCCCTGTTTTTCCGCGAACTCGCACACTAATATTCACACCGGCGCTTAACTAGGGGTTCATGCCAATCATTTCTTAGGCCCACAGCCTGGGCACCGGTGGATTCGAGGGTAAGTCATGTTTACCATCTCGAACGTAACGACCCAAGTTCCGGATTGATCACAGTCTACCAATTTCTTCTCATTCCGCTTACCGTTGGAATGGAACCCTCAGACTTGATCTGTTCTCCTGAGTGGGACCAGGCTCTCTCAAGGTCGCCCAGCCATCAGGATGGATCATTGGTCACGAGTCTACCCCATTGCCCTTGATTTTCGCGTGCCTTGCACGGCCCTATGCACAGGACTACTTTTTTCGTTCTGAATCCCACCAGAAGTTGACAGAAAGTGAAAATTAAAACAAGGAAGGTCCGATCTTGCGATAGGGGATGTTCTCTCAATTAACTCTAAGTTTTAGGGCACATAGTGGTGATAACCACATGACGAGTTGTTGGAGTTCGTCCAGCTTCTTTCCCCCAATGCTACAACCCTCCTTGGACAACGTAAGCGGACCCCATATCTTTCCCTTTCCTGCTTCGCAGAGTTCACTGCAACAGATAGCCCTTTTCCACCCGTTTCACTTGTTCGTTTGTTCATTCCTGCAGCTCTCAGCTACTAGGCGACCATATTTGTGGTGGCACTGATTGTGTTTGCACGGTGGTTTCAGCCTGATGATTTCCTAAATGCATTTCCTGCTTGGCTAGCCTAAGGGAGACTAATTTACTTGCCGATCTGTCAGTACTGCAGTCCGATATTGCGCGTAATCACCTTTCACATGTGGTACTCGAGGGTGAGAGGGCGCAAGCTCAGACAGATCAACTTCATCTGTTAGAGGGTTTCCTTTTGAGTTCCTGCCGTGCAGGTGTCCATTTAGATCATGTCTCATGATCCCTACTCCCGTAAAATAAGAATGCAGTTTTGACTGATTGACCTATCCGTCCAATTATCGTTTGCCCCTTTCACAATCGCGGAGTAGCGGTAAAAGCCGGCATCAACTCAATTACTCTCCTTACACGAACTTGAAGCCTAATCTGCGCAGCCAGTGCCATTACTAACCAGGGATCAACCAGCAGGGTCAAGAATTTCGCGAATAACCATCATGATCATTTACTGAAGCGCTAGAGTTCAAGTTGTCATCTTTTCTGACTTGACAGTGAGCTTACAGCCGCTGATAACATGTCCGTTCCTCGCTGGATCTCAAAGATATATAATCGCGTTTCTCCTAAAGAATGGAGACCCAGTCCCCAGGGCACAGCTGGAATGGCCTCTTCATCCTCTTTCTTCTACGACGAGCTTAGGCGTGCCCTCTCGGAGCAAGCCTTTGGCTTGAGCCGGTACGAAGTGGCGAAACAGTACTCGGCACACGAGGCATCTGCGACTGTCGCACTTCTGGAAGGGAATACCATCAGAGTGACATTACATGCCCAGGGTTACCAGGTAAATTCATCGTCCAGCTTTTCCATCGTTTATGATCGCTGATCCGTGGTCCCAAGCTCGACGGTGGACAAACATTTGAGTCAATTGAAGAGCTCTTGCAGTCTGTTAGTCCGATGTTTTTGCGGAAAAGAGAAGAAGCAATTTTCACTAGGCTACAAGGTCTACAATGACCCTGTACCGCACAAGCTGTTCGCACAACGTGGGTCGACGTCATTCTAATCATTACGATGACCTAAAAGTTAACCTGCTGTTCTTTTACATAGGCGCCACAATTGCAATATAACCCCTGTATTTTTACTACGCGACTTCCCCGGCCATTCATACCACCACCCAGCGCCGCCCTGAAAATGTAATGTATACAGCTTCGCGGATAAATACGTAGCACTAATACTGCTCGTGAGTTGTAAACACATGGTCCGAATATATTTGTGTCACAACCCTCCATTCTATGATGCGCGACATTCCTGATGAGAATACAATTGAATTGAACTCTAATTATCCACATCATCGGGGAAGCTTCCAGTTGCCTGGCGAGTCTCCATGGCCGTGTGATACATCTGGCTCGTAAATGACCCTCCGGCTCTCACCTTTGCAATCGCTCGGCCTACCCAATCCCGTTCGTGGTCGTCCCGTATACAGTTAGCCCACCATTGATCCATGCTAGACTGTATGATTGAGGAATTGAGACAATCGTTTTCACTCTGTTCTCTCAAAACATGCAAGATAAACCCAGCGTTGAAGTGCTCTAGGCCTAATTCCGACAAACACTTGAGCATGCGCGTGATGCGCAAGTTGTTGTGCGGTGCCCCTATCCATCTATTAACTCCCACTTGGGAGACGTTCAAAGATGAACTCACTGAGAAGGTTTCGATAGCGTGACGAGTAATCCCGAGGAGGTAACGATTGTCCGAGCATCCCGGTCTCCGAGACAAGGCGCATCCCATAGAAATCGAGCATCATCTCGTAGGACTTTACAACTCGGGCGGTGATCTCTCTGCTGCTTCTCATAATTTCGATCTCGTGGGGAAGAAGTCTGTGAGCATCTATGTTCATTCCCTCCTCCTGGATCGGAAATCTGTACGCGATCGAAAGACGTCAACAACCCCGAGTCCGCCGGAGGAGTCGAGAAACTTACAGCCATTGAATGTATGTGTGATTCGATTCGAGTTCTTTGTAGTCACCGTACCATCTGTTCCCTCGTTCGATGATGGGTGCGAATCTTGATTGACGAGAACGACGTCGCTTACCTTGAATGTATCTCCTCTATCAACCGATTATCGGGTTGACATCGCAATACATTGAGGTAAAATAGACAGTTCGGGGATGGATCTTTCTCTGCGTCAGATGGTGGGACACCTGGATATTCAGCGAGGAAGGCTCGAATGTCTCTAGGCAACATCTCTTGTGCCGTGTACAAGCAACGCGAGCACCACGGAAGTTGACAAACTCTAGTAGAACTCGAACTCGATCTACTTGACGAAAGTCCTGGTTAAGAGAGGGGTCACTATGCACAGCGTTTACCGAGGGGAAGATAGTGTCTATCACTTGACTGGATGCTGAGCGCTGATGCACGACTAGCGCTCAGCGTAGTTGTTCGCATCGATGTCGAGGTTGCTTATAATTATTAGTAGTCGGCGATTGAAAAGGTTAAAACCCTGAGAGTTGCCGTGATTGTGCTGGGGCTCAGTAAACTCAGCCTCGATTCTGTACACATCGTCGTTGTTCGATACCCGTCGAGACTAAGATATTTAAGCACTAGATGATTCGGATGAGTCTCAATTGCAAGGGCGATATCGCTCGGTGGATGGGTTAGAGCCGAGGGAAGACCCGAGTTAACACCTATCGAACTCCATCAACTGACACATCACCTTCTCATCGAAGAGAAAATCTTGCTTCATCCTGCTATGAAGTTCAGTGTGTCATATAGACCTGACATCTCCACGTAAAACGTATCTCTCCGAATCATGGGTTATTGATCTTAAACCTCGGGTGCCAGATTTGCCAGTCTTGGAAGTTGTCTCGATAAGGTATTCCTTCTGAATGGGTCTAAGTGAATCTATGGTCATGAGAACCGTACAGATCGGATAGTGAGGCATAGCTTCAATCGATAACGACTTCATTACCAGGAACGTTCGTGAATCAGTCATCCCTGCCTGAAATTTTCACATGGACATTACCGATATAGATCATTTCCTCATCATTCCTTACGCACGAGCGTGACCGGGAATCGATCGAACAGGCCGGGGAGACATGGTTCCGGGGAAACAAGGCATGCACTCTGCCAAACCAGAATCACGGCGGTCTACTAGAATCTCGAGAGCTAGCCCGATCCGCTCGCAGCGTGTACTAATACTTATGATCCTGTGTCAATGAGTAGGCAGCGGAGTAACTGTGGTGTACTGATCGGGAAGGATGTTCCTGGTTGGCCCGAGAAAAGAATTCTGCCCTGGTGTTTCACTGGAACGTGGTCTCAATAGAAAAGGTTATGACGTATGTGGACGAACGACCTCACCAAAGTCTATCGATACGGTCCGTTTGCGAAGGACGCCACACATCATCTTGGCGTAAGAGTGCTAATCTGCGTTTGGAGATAGACTGATCCAGCGTGCAGTGACGCACAGATGCGACACAAGCTCGGTTCGAGCCCGCCGATCTCCTTAGGTTTGCAGAGTTCAGGTTCATATGGTGACCCTGCCTCTGTGTTTCTTCAAGCAAGCGGCGCTGGTCATTCAGAGGTCGGCAGGGATTTGCTGGAATAAGTGTCGCTAGTCGATTGGGGTTGAATGAATCAGGTCCGGCTTACATTCCATGAAGCTGATGTAGTGATATTGACTATCGGGACATCATCCATACCGACCAACCGCTTTATCACCCTGGGTCGCACCGGTATACTGCATTATCACGGTTAGGTCTTTGAATGACCTGGGGATGCTTGTGAATGTAATTGGCCGAGTGACCCCGAGCGCGAATTCGGAAAAGCATCTTCTGGAAAAAACACAGCCTGGCCCTGTATTACACATAAACAGGTACAGGGTGGAAGCATACACAGGGACGCCTTGTCCATACAATGAACCCACGCAGGGACCCAGGATTGTCCTAAGGGGGAAAAGGGAAAAACCACGGTGTGGATGCACTCACAGGCTGCACACACTAAAAGTCGCCTCGAAAGCCTGCGAAGGTTGGGAACTCGGGGCCGTCGCAGCGTGTAACGATCGATGCTTAGGGTGCTTCTCTGAATGGCTGCAAGGGGTCAATATTTCAACCTTTGGATAGGATTTAGAAGTGGCGACCACGAGCCATGCGAAAGAGAAGGACGCAATTCTGTTTGCAGTTAATCCGGGGTGAGAGTCGGGTCGGAATCCCTGGGCATATGGCAGACATGAAGAATTTCCGACGGTTTGTTGTGGCCATGTGGCATGCGAGTGAGAAGTTTGATGGGTCTAAAAGGTAGTATCGCGCCTACGATTGGCTAGCGACTGCTGAGAAATACGCCACGATTCCAAGGACCTACAAGGATCAATACAATCTGCGTTGGTTGACCCTCTTTAGAAGCTGGTTCGAAACAGCCAGGAGGTTTTACCGCATTACAGCCAAAAACTGACGGACAGGCCGGACCATGTTCGTGAGTTTCAAAGAAGGTAGAATGAAATGATGCATTAAAAACTAGAAAACACAAGTTATTTCAGTGATTTGAAAGCGGGATGACGAGCGCTAACATAGCCTCTTTGTGGATGAAACACGGCGACCAGGATACCACCTACACAGACACAGTGCTTGAAAGATGTAGTGTATTGTTAGCCAGGGCCTAGCGTTGTCACTTAAACTGATGATGGGAAGAAAAAAAAAAGATGGAGTGGGCAGTGAATCGCACAGGCCAGCTTACTCGAGGAGCTGCGCTCGACAATCGCTGTAAGGCATGCGACATGGAGTCCGCGGAACTTTGACAGACCTGTTCAGGCGATTGTCTTGCTCTGGAACTGTGTTTCCGAGCGGGTGGTGTTCAGAATAGACATACAGCCATATTTGTCAAGCACTGCTCCATCAATGTAGGATTGATGATCGCGACAGACTGTGTTGCAGTACATCCCATATGTGATCTGGATGTCAATTTTTGATTGGGATCCGCGATGTGATTATAAATGGGGAGGGATAGGTAACTTAGTTGGTCCCAATAAGGGTTGTCGCCATGCGGTATTGTAACAGAGGGCCGAACCGGGGAGGCGATTGTTGATTTGCCCAGGGAGGCAGGACGGAAGGAATAGGTAGCGGGTGACGCCGATGCAGGCATGCGCCGTGGCAGCTGCTGTGGCCCATGGGGGTGGCGGGAGATGCCGGTGGCGTAGGTTACATGGGAGGTAAGTATGTAATTTGAGAATGGGTATGGCTAGCACGGGATTGGAGCAGGATTCAGGATTAATGAGAGAGTGAAACGAGAATGCAGACGAAATGAGGAGATGCGAAGAGGTGCGGAGAAGGCGTTGGGGAGGAGCTGGATCAACCTAGACTCGGGGTTGGTTGGGCTGGCTCTGAGATCTGATTGGTGGTGGGTCTGGGGAGGGAAGGGACGAGGTCTAGGCAGGGAAGGCGGGCCGAGGGACGTGATTGGACGGGAGGATGCAGGGTTCTATTTCTGGAAAGGACGTAACGTGGTGCCATCAGCGTGACAGCAGCGAATTTCCTTTCAAGGAAAGAGGGGGCCGCCCGAGGGTCCGCGGTTGCATTGCCGATGGAGATGAAGATGAGGTAAGCGAGGTTATAACGGAAATTTGTAAATAAAGAAAAGGCGTAAATTCGGGAAATCCGGGACGAATAATTTGCATGGCCCAGTGTGGAACGGAGCGCGGCAGGGTGCGATGCGAATCAAATCGAATATTAAGGACGGCCTTTTCCATCCCTCACTCGTCCAATCCCTGCCCACTTACCCTTCCTCGTCGCTCACAACGACGAGCTCACCATCCTCCCCCACCACCGTCAGTGTAGTCATACCATCCCCTCCATATCCTCACTGGCACCCATCTCCTATTGTAAGTGAACCCAGTTCCATTTCAATTATACCCTCTTAGTATTCTCTTTCTTTGTCTCACCCGCTCTTGTCTCCTCCCTTTATATCCACATCAGCTCTTCTCCCTTTCTCCATCCCACCATGGACATGAACTACGAAGAATCTTGGTGTCCAGTCTGCGACAGGCAGATCATGCCAAAGCGCTTCACCGTCCCCGCTGCTCAACTTCCTTCCGAACAACCCGCCCCCCCTCACGTACCGCCGACTTCCCCGTCTGATTCTCGTAAGCCTTCCAAATACTATTCTTATCCCCCCAGCTCACCATCCCCTAGCTTCCAAAAACCAACAAGCCGACAATCGTGTTACCCGCACGAAGACGGGAACTGTCCGTGCAAGGGCTGGCGGTCTCGTACAAGGCACTGGCCGTGTCAAGCCTAATGGTGCTATCAAACGTTCCGATTCAGCCAGTGGCCTCAACAAACGCTCCTCCTCGCCTCAACAACAGCCACTCGCCCAACCAAAGGCCACCGCGCTAACCAAACTTCGCACAGTCATCGACCAAGGGCCGATTCCCCTTTACTGCTCTGACGAGTGCCGGATAGTTGATTTGAGCAGATTCAACGGTGCTCTTCCAATCAACTACCACCCAGACCGGGCGTCGCCACCGCTTCCTCCGGTACCCCACAATTCGTTCGAGTGTGCCCCATCTTGCGATTCAGAAGACGAGTCCAGCAGTGGCTCTTCATTCGACTCGTGCTTTTCTTCCTCTGAGACGATCCCTGTCTCTCCCAGCATTGCCACACTCGCCGCAATATATGATTTCCCCCCATTGCCTCCTCCGCCACCCATTTTTCCTGTTGAGACCACTGCTACGCCAGAGCCCGAGTTCCGCAACGACTATCAGAGTGGCGTCATGATGGCTGCCAAGCGTATTCAAGCGGCACTCTGCTCAGACCCTCCATCCAAGCGTCCCTTGGCCAGAAATGAATTCCCTCCGCCCCAGAAACCAATCCCAGGATGGACAGATGGAAGCGATGCGTGGCGCGAATCTGTATATGCTTACTCTCCACGTTCAGACTCCGTGGCAACCACTATGGAAACTAAAGCGTCTTTTGCTGCTGCTTCGTCGCGAGGCGTCCAATGGACCTCCTCCGACCTCACGGCATCAAGTTCATCATCTTTCCCTGCACAATCTAACTTGAGTCGACCGTTGCCACGCTCGAGTCAGTCGTATACCGACGAATTGTACGCCAAGTATTCCCTCCCTCTATCACGGCGTTGCGAGTCTCGAACGACACTCTTCCCGCCGTCCACTTCTTACTCTTCCCAATCTGTCCCTCCCCTTTCTCCTACCTCGACATCCTCTCGGCGCCGCCGAGAGACTCCTCTAGTCAAGGCAGGTGCCGAGGGACGCCTTCTCGTTCCCAATGTCACCATGCGTGCCCACAGTGTCTCAAGTCAAAGTCTGTCTTCGACAAGCCTGTGCAGCCCACTAAGTCGCTATCCTAGCGAGATCAGCGAAGATAGTTTGTGGAGCGAACAGCGCAGCACTGCTGAATCGGTACCGGCATCGAGACCACAAGTCCAAGGTACGTGTTTCCCTTCTAGACCTGACTTCCAACGCTCATCGTTCGTAGTTCGCTCGTGGTCCTACGATAATATCAAGACATACCCAGTTATGATGCCTCCTCCGAAGAAGGAGAAGCGCATCGAAACTCGGATTGTTGATGGCACCCTCAAAGAGGTTGAGGTCGAGGTCGAAGTTATTCAACCTCTGAAACGTCTCTTCTTATTCCATGGCAAAGAAACTAGTCCCGAACGCAAGTGGTAAAAGGATGTCTGGTTACCTTGGAGCATCACGAATTTATACCCCGGATTGCATCTGCGGAGCGACGACGACGGTTATTTCGCCAAGTTCACGAAACATACCCTGACTTATCTCTCTTCCCACATTTCTCTTCGGCATCATGCATACGTCTTGCATCAATATCTGCACTATAATAACCTCGTCGTCTCTCGTAATCGCGTCACATCTTTGCCTCGACTTCGACCCCCTCAAATCATTCCTTCGCGCTCGCCTTCCAAACAAAAGTTTTATATCACTCTGTGCCATATTCTTGTACTCGATAATATTCTCATTCTTCTCGGTTCTGTGTATTTGTACTATTAGTTGCGCATTTACATTACGTGTTAGCATACGAAGCTTGGACTAATGGTCTTCATATTCGGGGTCATTGGCGCGAGTTTTGTTCGGGCTGGTTGGGTACATACTCGATTGGAGGGCTAATGATTGTGCTATTACTTGAACGATTTCATTTTCTTCAAACATTATTCTTGCGCTTTGACATTCGCTATCGCATTGCATCGGTTTGTTTGTAAGTAGCATTGTAGAACGTATACATTTCCCAGCAATCACCGAAATTCGCTGCCATCAATCCTTTCTAGTCTGACTTGGTGAAGGCGCCTTCACCCCTAAATGGTTCAGTCTGGATCGTTTCATTAACTCCGTGTACTTCTAGATCCGTCCAGTATTGGCACACTACAGCATCGATGTTCCGAGCAGTACTATTGCCACCAACATGGGCGGCACGCTCCACCAGCACACAGCTAGTACACAGCGACGGGCGTAACCCGTTTTATGAGCCCCGTTCTGTCGCATGTCACCCCGGACCTATCTCACACTGCCTTACCCCACGCCCCACATGCTCCAGTACGTGCAGCGTGTTGGCCAAGGTCGCCATCTATGTAAGCTACCTGTCCTTCAAGCCATATGCCGAATGTTCCGTTCCAGTCCAGCCTGGGACCAATCACCGTAGTCCACAGCAAGAATACTGCTATAGCATACTAACCGGATATCTGATTCATATCCACCGTGACAGCAGCCAAGGTGTGTCCCTGGCCGCAAGATATTCCGAGAGACACGCAATGAGTGGATGGGAAGAACGATCAGCACCGATCCCACTTCGGAGCGATGTCGGGTCTCGCTGCTGAGAACAGTTGCCTTTTCTGACCTCTCTGCTCAGTAACTTGATCACTCAAGCACGATCGCACTTTTGATATCGGTACTGCTACGTTTCATCTCGATCGTGACAAGTCATGGGTCGATCTATTTTCCTGGCAGTTCTAGGTACTAATGGTCATCAATTCTCCGCGGTTCCTCTCTTCCATCAAGTTCCATGTGTTTAGATACATTGCCGGAAAAATCTCAGTTCCGTGTGGAGAGTGTTGTCGGGTCATTCCGGACCATGAACGTGGACATGCTCACTGACATCAGGATCAGTTGTGGTAAAACACCCGGTACTCCACGCTTATTACTGACCAGAAAGCTGATATTTGCCCGCATGTCGTGGACCCACACTGGTTCACAGCTGGTTACATACAGGGCGTAGTTTCATCATGAGAACCATATGCTCTGTGATTTCCATGTCATCTACGGTTGTCCCCATATCAATGAGGTCCTTACTTCCGTCTCCCGGTTCACATGTGACGTGATAAATGTGAGACAGGAGGCATGACCTCTCCCGTTACTTGCTCTATCACGGCCCGACAAGCAGTCGAACGAAACTTTGCCCGCCGGATGTAAGTATTGGCGGACCTTTCACGACATATCGGAACCTCCGTTCCGCCAATGCTGAGAATTCTCCTGTCTTTCCTCTCCGGGGAATTAGGCGCTCGAGTGGGTCTGCTTCTTGTTTGCACGGCTTCCAGGCGTGACAGCGAAGTTGTTGCCTGTCAAGTTAAAATCCGTGGAACACACTCTAATCAGCCTCGGCGTTCAAGGCTTCCGCGAAGCGGCTGCTAAAAGACCGCGGGGTAAAGTGTCAATTCTCATCACTGCACAAACACATTTGAGTTTTTCTGCTTGCTCATTGACGTGCTCGAGCTCGCGGTACTGTGCTGACATTGTGGGTGTTATCACCGTAGAGTTTTTCATTGACGGGATGCGTTGTAAGTCCCGTCACATCTCCGGCGTTTCCCATTCGTTAAAATGCCACCCATGCTTCTCCCTCCTGGTATGCTCCCACTATTATTAATGATGTCGCCTGGATGCTCCTACTGTAGTAGGCAGCACGTTCACTCCGGACCAATCGAAGTTAAGCCCAAGTGGGTGTTTCTTCGCATTTTGTCTGACCTTCGCTAGAAATCCATGGCTGTGCAAATGTGGGGAACCCTTGTTCGCATGTCCACGAAGGTGTCCCAAAATGGGTGGCTCTGACGCAACTTGTGGGGGATATTTAGTTAAACGACACGCCATCATGATAAGTTCCATAGCTATCAACTAATATGTACATAACGATTCACGAATGGATGGTCCAAGTTTGCAAAAAAAAAAAAAAAAAACCATGCTATCGTAATCCCATAAGCAAGGTGTCAGTGAAACGTGACGACGATACGGCATCATGAAGTCAGCGCCTTCGTTGTTGTAGGCGACCTGATGGGGATTATCAGTATGAGATGAACGCCTATGAACACGCGTGCTCCAGCAGGATATATCAATCGTGTCACCGTGATTCGTGTGAGACGCCAGGGGAGGGGATCATTCATGCGGGGATGCTGCGGTCACCATGATGACGCATTCAGCGTGGTCTTATAGAGCATGGTGTACGTGAACACTCACCGGGGACTTGGATGCATGATGGCAGGCCAGGGGAGCAGGACAGTCCGTCGGTCGGCCTAATGACGACATCATACTCAACGCGGCAATCACCGAACAAAGACGGCGAGCGGCATCCGTAGAGGGAAGAAAGTACCTACGGGGTTGTAACCCGCAGGGATCAGGAAAAGATGGCCGTGTGCTATCAGCGGTCAGGCCGCCTTCCCTGGCGGCCATTTTACGGGTCGAAATCTGGTTTCCTTGAAAAAAGATGCTGCATCAGGTGCATCAGATGCGGCCTGCTGTATTGGGTGTGATTGGTCGTCTCTCACTGAGGAATAGTGTCAGAGTCTCACATTTACAAATGCATCCCAGGAGAAAGGGGGAAAAATATACAGAGGCAAGCGCGAGACGTCGGGGAGCTCCTTTTATTTGAGACAATTATAGCAACATTCAGGGAAGGCTGTAAGGGGAGGACGAGAACGGACGAGGAACGAGCGCTGACAACGGCATTGGGGCTAGGGTAAACAAGCAAACTTCCGTATGCTGTGGACGCATAAAATAACCAGATCCGTGGACAAACAAGTTCCGGCGAAAGGATAGACTCCGTTAGCAACCTAGTCGCCTGGGGGTTTGTCGAGGAGCTGGCACTGATAGGTACCTTGGCGCCCCGTTAACAGTTTCAGGATCATGCGAGTGGATGTTTCCGAAACAAAGAGATAGGAGTGAGCCAAATTTGGATGGGTGATCGGTGGCAGTGTCAATCTTAATACTTCGTGATTCACCTGAGTGCTCAGCGCTTGAGCTCCCAGCTGAAACACAATTGGGTTGCACAAATCTCCTTTATGAATGGTACCTGGAGTTCTGTAGTGCGTGGGGGTGAAACT